>LKNJ01005419.1:0-23403 GCA_002120245.1 Maccullochella peelii
ACCAGGGCCAGCAACACTGAAAGACATAATCATGGTAACACCACAACACCCTGACAGAAGCCCTTGGGCCGTCACACCCTATTACATATAACTTTTGCCTGTAGCAGTTTACCATTTTAATGTCTATGTTTACATTGTTGTGGCCTCAGTGAAAAGGTCTAGCCAGATACATTTACATGTTATTCTGTGAATAAGCCTAAATTGAGTGCATTTTGGTTCAATACATTTTTAGTTTTTTACAACATTGCATGCAAGTGGGAAAATGTATTTGCACACTTTGCATTCAGAACAAATACTCCAAGAACTTCCTCCTACTGTATCTACTTGCATGATATCCACAGGGATAAAGTGTTGGTCACAGATCAGCACTGGTAGCTCTGGGGGAATGAGAAGACAAGGCAGACGATTATACAGTACAGTGAGCAAGTGTGGATAGTAGGCTGCACTAAATGAGTGGGTCTTGACTTTGGACTTTAATAATGAGCGGTCTGAATTGCTGCAATCTGTGCCATTTTCCAAAAGGGACGGCACCCTCTGGGAGTGAGTGGGTGGCTCGGTTTTTCTGTTGCATCTAGTGAGCGAAGAGCTGGACCAGGTTTACAGATCAGGTAAATGTGTGATGTACTGAGGGGCGAGTTATTTTCATGATTTTAGAAAGTATATCTGGGCTTTGAAGACACTGAGTCCTGGTACTCATAGCCAATGAAGGCAAGTCCACAGTAGGTCAGGGTCGTGCGATCTTGTTTTGTGGTTCATGAGTTTCCAGGCTACTGAGTTCAGGATGAGTCGGATGTGTTATTTGAGTGTGGAACGGGACAGCCTCGGAATATTGAGCACTGCAGTAAACAGTTCTGGGAAACAAAAGCATGGACCAGTTTTCTAGGTCAGTTAAAGGAGAGGAAATGACTAATCCTGGAGGTATATCAGAGTTGGAAAGAAGCTTTCCAACTCTTGATGTGTTCACCAAAGGAAAGTCCTGCATCAGAACCAATTCACCAGAGTTTAACAGATTAATTTGGGGCAGCTATCTGGTCATTAAAATAAAGTGAAGAAAATCAGCTGTATGCTGCTAAAAGTATCTTCTCTTATTAAGTCTGCTTCTTGTTAATATGTTGATACTGCATCATGTTTTGACAAAACTAGTTGTTTCCCTACATATTCCTTTAATGAGTCATTTAATGAACCATGTTAACTTTAACAAGCTTTATATTGAAAGTTCTCTCAAGAAACTAATATACCACTATAAATGCTACCACTGCTTTTGATACAATGCAGCAGACTGAACCCAGATTCACCCATGCTGGTTTAATATCTGAGTATACACACTCAAAAGGTAAAAGCATCAGCTTTTATGTCAGTGTGGAAATGAAAGGGGGAAAAAAACAGGTTATCCATGCAGATTTTTGGCATTAATTAGTTACCTTGAAGCTGTACAAAGACATGAAGAAATGTATTTAAAGCTTGTGTTTTAGATTGAATGGGACAGCATTTAAGGATTAGAGGATGGAGATAAGCATATTGCTTTGTGGGAGGGGAGGGGTAGAGGAAGCAAATGCACACTAAGATAGCACTGGATTGTGCTTGGCATTTAATACCAAATCTCCCAAGTCAGGGAGTGCTACTGCACATTCTGTAAAAGCTCTTGTTACCTACTAGTCTTTGAAAAAGCGTCATTTTCTAAATAGTTTGGAGCGCATTCACCACATTAACTGCAGGTGACCTTGAATTCAGCATCTGTTTGAACATTTGTTGACTTCATGAACTGGATTATCGATAAGTTACCAACAAGACTAAGAGTCTTTAGCCATGCTAGCAGTTCTGTGAGGCTATACTTAGGCAGGGCAGTACTTTGAGCTAACTGCTAATGTCAACATGTTAACATGCTCACAATGACAATGCTAACATGCTGATGTTTAGCAGGCATAATGTTTAACATGGTCACCATCTTAGTTTAGCATGTTAGCATGCTAACATATGCTAATTGGCAGTAAACACAAAGTACAGCTGAGGATGCTGGGAATGCCAATAGTTTTGCAGGTCTGCTGATCCTCTGATTTTTCATCTAGTGCCATTATCAGGTCAACATTTCAATTTGTCCAGTACTTTGGTTTATAACCACAATCATTATGTGTAATAGATGGATTGCCATGACACCACATATGTCATCCTGCTGGTGTCACTAGAGGAAAAGTCAAGGGATCTCAACAGTCAGTAGGATACACTGTCTGGGAACCATGAACGTGTGCAAAATGTTGTGCCAATCCATCTTGTAGATGTACAGACATTTCAAGGATAAGTAAAAATTCTGACCCGATAGTGGCGCTAGATGAGAGGTCAGGGGATCACCAAAGTCATTAGGATTCATCCTCTGGATTTCATGACAATTCATCCAATGTTTTATTAAGATATTTAATTCTGGACCAAAGTGGTGGACCGACAGAATGCCATTGCCATACCTAGGGCCACCCTGCTAGCTAGTTAAAACTGAGATGTTCCTAGACAGAGCACACTCTATACCCTAGGCATCTCATACTTTGTCGTGTAAATCCAGTTTTCCAATTATCCATCTCTATAACATCAAGTGTCCCAGAAATGTCTGCTTCTCGCTCACCCTGAGGGCCACTCATTCAGCCTTCACTTGGACCCCAATACGCCACATATGCCTTTAAAATACCCCTATCCTATCGCCACAGGAGGGAAGCTAACTGCATAATCCGAGTGAAACTCGAATATTAGGCCAATAACAAGGCTCATTGTTCAGAGTCATGTCTGACCACGGCAGAGTTCTGCAGTGTGTCACACCAAGATCCAGAATGTGGGTTACACTCTTGATGCTGATCTCTGATAAGTAGGTGGCTTTGTTTCTCTACCTCAAGCCTCCCCTTCCTCTTGCTGATTTTTCTTGTCTTTCTTCCTCTCAGAAGCTCTATGGAGTCACATCTCATTCACATGTATGCAGTGTCACGGCACATTTACCTATTTCATGGTGGGATTTGACAGGTCTGCTCTGATGAAGTGGGAAGTGATTGAGGCTGTCACAGGTACTGTGCTGGAGCCTGCTTTGACAAAGATGGCAGTGATGGCCAGATCTCACCAGGGTTTCACAATCTCTGGGAGTAAACATTTCATGGAATATCTGAAACTCAAACTCTAAAATGCCTGAGCAGTTCAAGGTCTTTTGAACAGAACAGATGGAGGTTTGTGTTACTAAAATGTGAGGGTGAACTACTGGATTCTGCATCCATCATGTTGACCTTGTTCAAAGACTTGCAAGCCTAATTACGCCCCTTTTCATGAGAATTTTAAATGTCTTATAGATTCTGAGCACCTTTCAGGAGAACAAAAAAAAACCTATACTATACTAAAATAGGGCCTCATTTTTTTAAAACTCACCATACATGTCATCATGTTCCCCAGTGTCACAATATGATTGATGTGCAGGGCAACAACTTGAAAGCAGAGCAGCCAGTCTTTTCGCACCCCAACACCCAATTTTTTGTGAAAATGGACATCTGAAGACAATCATAACAATTAAGTGGCAGGAAGCCACTTAATTGGGCCTATTGGCCCTAGTTTCAATGTGATTTCTGAGCACAGAGAAGATTACCCAACTGTAATCATATCCATGACAACAACATTGGAGCAAATAATGGTTGTAGGAAGACATCCATCACTGTTGCAGCCTCATGTAGTGAAATCTGTGTTGTTAGACTGATGGGACATGTGTATATCATATAGAAATCTTAATAGAAATGTGTTGTGTAGTGAAGAACAGGTCTCCCCCCTTTTTTATTCAGTATCTCAATTATTACTGCTCAGTCATTTTAATCTTTTTCATCTGATTTCATCATTGTTTTGTGATGAATCGACTGTGATATGTTCTGATACGTCAATACTGTATTATTCAGTGTCTTTATATAATTTATTTATCTCTTCTACAGTGGTACAGTCTCTGTATCAAGGCTATAAAATACAAAGCATACCAAGTAAGTTGTTGGCTTACATTCGTTTTTTGGCAAATTTTTTCACTGTCACTCGGTTATGATCATGCACATGACAACCCTGTCTCCTAAAAATGATCATATACTAGTAAACTGCAAAAGAACATATGTTTAGAAAGGAACGTAATGCTTCCCAGATTATGTTTTTGGAGAACATAATGAGGAAAGATTTTTAATTAATTTATCTGCATTTGTATTTTATGTGTCATGGGTCATGGCAACTAAAGAAAGGTTCATGTGTTTTGGTTATTTTTAGGCAATTCAAAGTAGGCACGGACAGACACTGTGTGTCCTACGACTTCAGTGCAGTACAAGCCAAGCACTTCCTGAACAGAATTACATTTCCTTCAAAGCATATGAGGCGAAACCATTTAGTAGTACATAAACACAATTGTTGGGAGACACACATGATGGACGTCGTTCTTCTATACTTTGAATGTGAGCCAAGTATGTTCATTTCCTTGAGAGCAGCTCAAATAACCATAATTTAATGTGTGTCTGATTTTAAAAAATGCATTATGTTTTTACTGTCTTAAATGATTGCATAAACATGCCAACTGCTACATATCCTTCATTTGTTTACCGCTTTCTGATTCAATGCTGATTAGATTTGTGGAACAAAACTTTAGTGTCTGAAGTGTGGCACAATGAAGTGCTAAAACATGTTTATGCCTCAGAGCTGCAGAAGCTGAAGATAATTGGACTTGGTATGGGATTCACAGCTCATTGCAAATCTCACACAGGTTACACTCCCAGCAGGGAAAGGTGAACAGCGCATGAGAAGCGAAGCGAGAGAGAATAATTGACAACCCAGGAGCAAGATGGATTAGTAATTAAGACATTAATCAAATCTTTGACTAATCATTACAATGCCCAGAGTGTGGAGTTCAGAAGAGCCAGGTCAAATGGATACACTGCCTCCAGGAAGTGATCTGTATCATCATCACACCAAGCTAATCAGAATGTTATCTCTGGTCTGCTGTCAACAACAAGACATCACAACATATATCACATGTAATATTTCTGCACAATAAATTGGGGAACCTGCTCTCTCGCACAATATAATATCTTGTCTGGGGCACTAAATCAAACTTGTCAAACCAGTCAGCTAATGTTGAAACACAAGATTTGTACATCAAGTTTTAGCCAAGTAAGAACATTGGACAATAAGTTACTGTGTAGAAATAACCAGGAATTTCAATTTCCGGGACTCAGCAACTTGTTCAGATGGGGGTTTTTTTATGCATTAGAAAAAGGAAAACAAATTAGCTTTTAAAATGGCAGATATGTAGTTTGATTAACCCGATAATTCAATGTAATACAAAGAAAAAGCTTGCACATGGGCTGTAAAACCACAAGCCAAATGACTGAAATAAGCTGCAGACTAAAATGTCCAGATCTGTTGAGTAAAACCAAATTAAAACTTAAGACGTGATGATATTAAAACGTGATCTAATAACTAAATGTTTAGAATTTAATGAACTCATTAATTTAAGATAAAAGGCTGCATTAATATTCTATCAGATATTAGACACAACCTTCCTGCCATTATCGGAGAACCAGACACTGTCGTTTTTTAACGTCTAGACTCATTTAGCCCAGTCTGCTGTACATCCTACCTTAACTGCCACCTTATCAGCCTTTCCTATCATTTTCCTCATTTCCTTTCATTCTCATCATTTTCACACTACTTCAGCCCTGTGATTGGCTGCCTCTCTCCACCGCTCCTCTTCCACTGAGACGCACACTCACATATGAGCAAAGGAGATATTTTTGTGTGAGCGTGACGGGCTTGTTCCTTCTTTTGTATAAACCCTATTTTTATCCGTTCTTTTCCTAAGAAGCACTGCTGTGACAATCTTACAGTATTTACTAAACGTGTTTAGTAATTAACCTCGACTTGAGAACAATAAAGACCCATTTAGTTATGGCATATAGGACAGTGATTTCTACATCGTTAAATACAGAGATTGTTTTATCTAATTAATTTCAGTTTATTAGGCTCTGCACTGCATGTGGCAGAAAAGACCAGGGATTCAAATTATATAAGAATATCACAAAGTATTGTATTCATGTGTTGTTTTATATGCAACAACTAGTGTGACTCCATTAAATGTAACTTGATTTGAAACCTCTCCCCCACAGAGACACAGTAGATGCTGAAATAGGCAAAAGCCTAACTCTGTACTTTGAAGCTTACAGTATGTGAAGGCATACTGGACGTGTGTCTGCAGAGAGCACAAACTGCACCATCAAAAAAAAAAAAAAAAAACAGCGTCTTGGGGTGTTTGGTAGCCGAGCGGCGTTTGTTGCATGTCCCGTCTCTCTCTTCTTGTTTGTGCTCTGTCTCATACACCATCACTGTCCAACAAACACACTAAATGCCAGAAATAATCTTAAAACAAAAAACTGTAGTTGTTTTGGGTTTCTTAGAGGGCCATACTGAAATAGTTTAGGGTAAACCAAATAAAACCAAAATGAAAGTAACCCGTTATGAAGGACGTTTACTGTAGAATTTCTATAGTTGGCAGTTAATCAACAGAATAATAATCAATAAAAAATTGATAAACAATTAATCTCTCAAACCTACATAAACTTTTTTTGTTGTTGTTTTGGCCACTTGGGGGCAGCGCAAAAGCAGTAAACACAACGTTGGCGCATTATTACCTAATAAATTTTGTATGGCGAATGTTTTAGCAAACAGTTGCTTATTTACAAATTGAGCATATGCAGAGCAACATTAGCATTCATTTGGAGTTATGTTTGTGTTCACCTGATGAATCCAAGTACGACATCCACTCTTGGTGCTGTTCAGGAAGGGTACAGCTGAAAACAGTGGCCTGCTGCCTCTGGAAATGCAGCTGATGAGAGCGGTAAGAGTGAACCAAAACAGCCAGAAAACCAAAACAATGAGCTGAAAGACACTGAAACGCTGAACTGAGTTTGGAACCGCATGCCAAACTTTTGCTTGTTTGAGTCTTTCATTTGTGAAGATAGTCGCATTTCTCTGTGTTATATCACTGTAAATTGCTTCTTTTTGGTTTTGGACTGTTCAGACAAAACATGCATCTTTAAGACGTCACCTTGGGCTCTAGAAACTTGTGATGGCATTTTGCACTACTGTTTCACATAAATGTTTTTTCAAAAACCAATTAATAATAAAAAGAATCATTGTTGCAGCCCTAGACAACTACATTATATTGTTATCAATATATTTTTTATCCAGTTGTCAGGTTTAGGATTTCTTTATATGTTGGTCATTTGTTAAAGCATAAATAAAACTAGTTAATATATTTTGGATAATTTTATATGTTTTAACAGTTGTTGAATCTGTAGGATGTAGGGATGTCTTGATGCTATAAGATACCTACAACTTATCTCCAGTGTCCCACTTCTAATCCATCCAGGGACCTTGTGTGGCATGCCATTCCCCTTTTTCTCTCTCTCCACATATCCTGAGTCTCTATGCTTTCTAATAAAAAGGCAGGATGCCAATATACACACAGACACACAGATTCTAGATTCATAAATCTATTTGTAACACTGTCATTTGGGTGCTATGGATGAGTTTAAAAATGTGATTAAAATTACAGTTGTTTGCCACAGTAAATCCATTCATGATCCTCGCTGCTATAAAAAAGAGAAATTTGAAAACTACTGTCGGGGAGAAGCTCCGTCTCCTCTGTCAAGGAGAAATCAATCACTCAGTCCCTGGAGGAATACCAGCTGGCATTTGAACTGATTGTGCCATTTGGCCTTGTGTGGAGATTGACTATGCGTTTCCTCATTCCTGTCTTTCAATCTTCAAATTAATTCCCTGTGTTTACAGGAGATTTCTGTCCAAAGGAAACAAACAAATGATGGCTTCGCCCAGCTGGGCCAAGAACACTTTTGTCCATTTATTCAGTCACTGGATGTTTTACACTGGGTGCGATGAGATTGGCAATGTTGTTGGATGTCATATAGAAAAGGCAAGAAGAATAAAGTGCATAACACGAGTTTAACTGTTGTAATGGGGATTTAAATGGTCCAGGGTCTCTCTCTGCCAGGATAGAGAAGACTCTCTTATAGTGTAGCTGGAAAGTTTTGGTCTTAGATACAGAGGACAGAACAATACATCACCATACAACGTGTGACCTACTGTCCGTGTGTGTTCATCAGTCTTTCTTGTGACCTGGACAGTCCTTTGTTGTCTGCACTGGGCATCTAATTCATGACCAAACTCAATGTGGTATAATTAGCATCACTTTTCTACTAGATGTGTAGAGACTGTAGACACCTTAGATATTACTGAACAGAGACTGAAATGAAATGAGGAACATAACTCAATAGGTGGAAAAAAGAAGAAAGTGGTTGAGGGAAACATGTTTGTCACACTCTTGCTTTTAAATGTCTGCGAAGCTTTCAGTGGGCTTTATTAAAAGCACTGTTATGAGGACAGATGCAGTGTTATTTTTATTTGGTACTGCAGGTTTGCAGTCCGTTGGGAGGTCAATCACGCCAATTAACAGATGCCCATCCTGCGCTGTTTAGAGGAGCCCTGCTGAGGATGATGGCTTCCTGTTGTTAAAGCCACTGAGAAATGACTCAGTTTTTCACTCAGTTAAAGCTCACTGGTGAGCAGTACAGTACGCAAGCCCTTGCTCTCACTGTACGAGCAAAAGCACAAAGAGAATGGGGGAGAAACGCTCACGCCATGCTTTTATTGATCACCAATAAAGTGTACTGTTGCGTGAGATACAGACAGCTTACTTCCATCTCACTTTGTTAAGACGGTTGCATTCAGGCTGTATGCAGCTGATGAGGGTAGTCTGTTGCTAGGACTCCAAATCCTATTGAATGAATAATGTGAAATAAATTCCTTTTGATTGGCTACTTCCTGCATTCATTTTAGTTTATTGACTTTTTCATGTGTTGTTGGCAACACAGAAAGACTTTGTTTGCATATTAATAAACCATGAAAGATGTATTACAAGGTTTCTCGCTGAAGATCATTTGTGACGCCGTCCATGGTTAGGCTTTGAAACAAACACTACATTATTAACAAAGTACAAATTACATGATGCAGGAATACACAAGTTAAAAAACACAATATATTCTATAATAACTGGTATGACATGTATATTTGTGTGTGTGCACATGTATCGTGTTGGATAGAGGATACATGTGCTGGCTAGTTTACATTTGTGTTGGCCAGTTTTTTTTCTGTTAAAGCTGTTTGTTGATGGTAAAGCATGGCAAACACCTGTGTACCTCTTATTAAAAATGATGACTGAAACCAGTTTCACATACAGTTGCCACAAGTGATGATTCCACAATAAATCTTGTCTTATTTGTTTGCCATCAATCTTTTTTTTTTCAATTTGTTTACTATGTAAAAAATATATAATACAAATACTTCTTTGCATTAGTTGGATATTCTTTTTGGATTTTGATTTTTTCTTTAATAATTTGTGGGTTAGCGTCTCTTTTTTTCCTTTTGTCCTTTCAGACATGCCGTCTTTTTGAAAATTACCACAATGACCAAAAATATGTCAATATCTTACAACTATCCATAGTACTAGCAATCCGTAAAGGTTTTACATCATTCAGTGGGCAGAACAATAGATTTTCACAGCAGACATTTTATGTAGGAAAAGCAGGAAGCAGGAAAAGCACAGGTGTAAATAATAACATTAACAATGGCTCCATTCCATTAAGTGTCCCAGTAAGTCAGTGACTGAGCATGCCCAATACCAGAGCCCTGGAACTGGCTCACCTAAATGGAATGCAGCCAACATTAATGTCATTAATTTCACCTGTGCTTTTCCTGCTTTGACAAGTCAAAATGTCTGCCATGGGTTATTGCTATACATGCTATTACAACCAAATAGATTACCTCCATGTAACCAATGTCATGTCCCAACTCTGTTAACTGTTCTGCCCTCTCTTGCCCTCAGGAGTACACCATCGATGTCTTCTTCCGTCAGAGTTGGAGGGACGAGAGGCTGAAGTTTGACGGGCCCATGCAAGTTTTACCCCTCAACAACCTCCTGGCCAGTAAGATCTGGACTCCTGATACCTTTTTCCACAACGGGAAGAAATCTGTGGCCCACAACATGACGACTCCTAACAAACTGCTACGACTAGTCGACAATGGCACGCTTCTCTACACAATGAGGTGAGCCACTTTTGAATTGATTCCCCAGTCAACACTGCCACTTTTTTGTTGAATATTGTACTTTAACAAGGCTAAGAGTCTACAGCCATGCTAGTGGCTCTGTGAGGCTGTACGTAGGCACCATCTGTGCTTAGAGCTAAATGCTAATGCCGGCACACTAACTTACCATGTTCACCATCTTAGTTTAGCATGTTAGTATGTTGACATTTGCTAATGAGCAATAAACACAAAGTATAGCTTGGGCAGACAGGCATTAGTGTTCAGTACATGTTTAAACGAATCTTTATCATTGTACTGTGACACACAGTACGTGACTGCCAGGTTAAACTCTTAGTGAAAGACCGCTCATCATGATCATGATGTGATAGCTCTGTTGCAAATAGTTGACTGGTGAGCCATTAACCTTAAAAACAGTGATGGTATAGGCCTAGTTTTGTACTGAACATAGCAGCTTGAACAATCAACTGAACTTCCTACTAAACTGAAGACAGTCAGAACCAGAGCCAAACGTAACACTAAAGAAAGGTGATGTGTTGAACAATGATGTGATCAATTAGCTTAGAAAAAAAGTTAACTACATAGTGACCATATGAATCTTTAAACTGAAATACACTAAATGATTCAAATCAGCAAAGTGATTTGTGATTTCCACCTCAGGAATGGTAGCAGGAATGTCATTCGTTTTGCAGGTATTTGATCAAAGTATTGGACAAATTGAAATTTTGACCTGCTGATGGTGCTGGATGAGAAGTCAAGGGATCACCAAACATATTACAATTCATCCTGAGTGGGACATGAATGTCTGTACCAAAATTGAATGGCGATTCATCCAGCAGTTGAGATATTTCACTTAAAACCACATATGTCAGCCTCATGGTGGTGCTTGATGAAAGGTCAAGGGATTAAAAATAAAATTGTGGGGAGCTGATGCAGCAGCTTCCTGGATCATTCCTGATCATTTCATCCGTCTGTCAGATAACTGACTTGCAGCAAGTCACACACACACACAGACAACTCAATGAATAATCCCTTGATCAAAGGGAGCCATTGTGCGTATGTCGTGCCTAAAATATACACTGTAAAGAGCATCAGCTACCACAGTCATTGAGTACTATTATCTACAGGACTGGAGCAAAAATACATTCATTGGTTTCAACCCATCTAATCATTGAATCTGCCACTCACTCAGCCTTCCCCGCAGCTTTGCATCTGAGCCTTGAATCGCTTAAAAAGAAAGCAAGCATTCTTATGATGCTCATCCACAAGGTCAGTATTGATTTTCACAGGTGAAAATGAAATAGTGAAAAGAAATTTATTTTGTAGTCCCACATGAGTAGACTTGATGTAGTGGCAGTTCTGGCCAAGGCCAAGAAAGACATCTGAGCTCTAATGGAGTATTACAAGGACTGATGTGTTTACATAACCAAGTAAATATGTGGTAACATGCTGAAGATGTGTTAAGAATATGTAGAATAGGGGATGTAAGTATGCTAAACCTCCGTCAGACAAAAGCACAAAGCCTTTTTGGAACCAGCTTATTGGTCATCACATATCCAGTTTGAAGCTAGATTCAGTTTCAAGCCACAAATCAAAACTTAATATATCAAGTCCCCATCTTTTGTGTTGCCTTTACAATGGGCTTTATTCAGATCCTGTGGTTTATTTATGGAATTAAAGGCTACAGATTATTCTTTCTTAACTGAAACCATGCAAAATATCAAAAGAAATCCTAAGGCTGTGTTTTTTAATAAGTACTTAACTTCACGGGCTACCTTACCTTCATAATGGAGCACTGGCTGATTAGTTGAAGCAGGTCTAAATGAAAATTTGACTACATTATTAGAGGCACTTGGTAACACTCCAAAGGAGAGACTGATAAGTTAAATTTGCCTGTGCACACGTCACAGGTATTAGGCTTTAGACTAGAAATCCATCTTTTTTTATAGGAAGTTTAGTCTGACATGCATCACCGTAGCACCTTGTGTTGATTCACACTCCTCACTGAACAACTAAATCCATTTAATCAGCACGTCAACAGCATCTGAACTGACAAATGCTGTGAAGGCCTCCGCTCCGCTCTGCAGGATTGCGTCATTATTTTGAATTGTGGGAGCTGGTATTGTCTGCCAGTGCTGCTGCAGTCTTGTTTTTGTGTGAGAGCATTTATCACTCACTCTCAGTTCACCTCAATTTAACTCAAACTCTATGTGGTTACTGAAGCAATTCTGTCTCCCTGATAGAGAATATTCATCTATGAAAAGATGAAAATGTTCTCCAAGACAGTGGTGTATATTTTTGGTTAAAACATTTTGCAAGAACATATTTATTCTTAAATCCCCAAATTGGACTTCACAGCCAACCAAAAACAAATACAACTGCAATGCCATATTTGGGGATATAGTGAGAGTGATTAAACAGGATCCACTGGACCAATGATGCACGACTAATCACTCACTGTGCAACGCTGCCTTAAAGCACAGACTTATAACATACAGTATGTTCCAAATCCAACAATATTTTATATTCAGTATTTTATATTCAGCATATATAAAACCAAATATACTGTCTGTACTGTATAATCTACAGTCGATCTTTTTTTAGCCATCCTAGTGACATGGCTATAGGCATGGCAGTGTCGGTCCGTCCACCATTTTGGTCCAGACTGAAATATCTCTACAACTATTGGATGAATTGCTATTACATTTTGTACGGACATTCATGGTCTCCAGAGGATGAATCTTACTGACTTTGGTGATCACCTGACTTTTCATCTAGCAGCACCATGAGGTTGACACTTTTGGTTTTTAGTCCAATGTTCCTATTCCATCAATTGCCATGAAATTTGGTACACACATACACATTCATGTCTCCCCTCAGGATGACTGGTAATAATTTACTAATCCTGTAACTTTTCATCTAGCAACACCACCAGGTCAAATTTTCATTTTGTCCAACACCTGAAAAAAAAAAAAATGGAATTCTCAGCCGCCTTAGCTGTACTTGTGCTAATTAGCAAATGTTAGCATGCTAACCTGCTAAACTAAGATAACGAACATGGTAAACTTTATACCTGCTAAACATTAACATGCTTGCATTGCCATTGTGAGCATGTTAGTACACATTTAGCTCACAGCACCAAGTACAGCCTCACAAGCTGCTAGCATGGCTGTAGACGCTCAGTCTTGTTTCCTTTACACTTAAGTTTTGTCATTGCACAGACAGCTTGCTTTGTTGTCTTTGATCAAAGTAATTCAAACTCCGTTATCTGTAATCTTTTCTTTTCTTTTTTTGCCTATGTTTCTGCCAGAATGTTAGTACAGCTTTGGAATGAGATGAATTTCATCAATTAGTTGCTAGTTTAAGTGCTGTATCATATGCAGCGGTGCATTGCTCACGTTTGATTTATGTTGTATTGCATTAATTTGCGCAGTTACTGAGCCACTTATCAGTAGTGAGGCAGCACCAGAGAGCAGCCAAGAGGGAGTAAAAAAGGATCACAGGGTTGTTGCAAGTGCAACACATGGAGCTAATTAGAAACTATTTGTTTATCTGTAGAAGTGGCCCATGATGTTACTAGTTCTAATACTGTGGCTGCAATAAACTTTGTATATGGAACACTGAATTAAATCTATGGTAAAAATATTTCTTTAATTATGTTACATGTAAAATCTGTACACGCTACCGAGGCATACAGTACATACAATAACATAGTAAACTGCAGAAGTAATCAAGCTATATTTAGTACAGCTGACCCGTTTTTAAATGAGAATTACACATATACTAACTACATTTACTTGCTCAGATATTCTGTCCCTATCCTTGTTGGTCAAATAATCCAATTTTGGATTGATGCATGGACTATAAATGTTGTGACTGATTTACAATAACCCAGTTTGTGGTCCATTTATGAGTAACTCAGTATACTATAGGATGTTTTTATGGATTGCTGTTTTGTTTGAGCTCAGCAAATGTAATCCCCATGTTGATTAAACGTAATGTAATCGGCCATCTGACCAAATGAAAGAAACTCTGGACTCTCCAGAAATGTATTCTTTGTTGTCAGTCAGCTGAGCACTCATTACAGGGTGGCTAGGGGAGGGAGGAGAGAGTGCAATGTCTGTTCTTCCCCCAGTTTGTCCTCAAACATGCATACTGTGGCTTTAAAATGACTGGAGTATGAAGTGGTTACTGTGTCATGTAAAAAACAATAGAGACATTGATTTCCATCTCCAGGAGCCCCTTTTGGTCTGAAATTGCACTCTGTGTTTTGTTTCTGGTGACATATGTCATGATGTGTTTGCAACGCCGCCTCAACCATACTGCAGCCTGACCGGTGGAGTATTGTCTCTCCTTGTCTCTCCCTCTGCCCCCCCTCAGGTTGACCATTCATGCAGAGTGCCCCATGCACCTGGAGGATTTCCCGATGGATGCACACGCCTGTCCTCTGAAATTTGGAAGTTGTAAGTCAGTCCAGATGGTCACAACAAAAAAACAGTTTAATATAAAATCGCACTGCAGAACAGTGGTGATTGTTCTCTGCAGGTGTTAGGTGCTTTTCCTGTCTTGGAAAAACTTCAGAGGACTCAAACTGCACTCACCACTAGGAATATGATACTAGGGGGGATAACGGTCATGAGTAGTGTTTCTTTTAGCAACATAGCAAAAGTAGTCAACCACTGACTTGAAGTCAGAGTTCCCTTGATAAAGATGAGCCAAAAAAGTCTATGCATTTAACACACTAATCTAGAAAATATGTTCATGCTACTCGTTATAGATCAATGCGTTTCAAGCATGTGGACCAAACTTGAAACGTGATTAAAGTTTATTAGAGCTAGACCGATAAATCTCCAGGGTTGATTGCAGCCAATACTAGCTTACTGTAGATATATTAGCACTGGCGTATATGTTGGCCGTTAAGTAACAAGAAATTGCGGTATAGACATGTCAAAGATATTTTTAAGGACATTTAGAAACCGTGTCTATTACTGTACATTGTTGACCACCAGAGACCACTGACAAGTTGATTTTTTTAATCTATAAATCAGTACATATCTTGCTCATTGCATATCATGGTTACGATTCTTACCCAAGACTCTACAGCCATGCTAGCTGCACTGTGAGGCTGTACTTACAGAGGTGCTTTGAGCTGAATGCTAATGTCAACATGCTAACATGCCCACAGTGACAATGGTAAACTACTGATGTTTAACAGGTAATGTTTACCAGGCTCACCACCTTAGTGTAGAGTGTTAGCATGCTACATTTGCTAATTAATAGCACTAAACACAAATGGAAATGTCAGTTTTGCAGCTACTTGGTCATAAACCAGAGTATTGGACAAATAAAAATTATGACCTGATGATGGCACTAAAGGAAAAGTCAGATCACCAAAGTCATGACGATACATCATCTGGAACCAAGAATGTCTGCACCAGATTTTGTGGCAATCCATCTCCATATCTCGACATATTCTTGCATGTGGAGATATTTCACAGTGAAAACTTTGACCTGCTGGTGGCTCTAGATGAAAAGTCAGGGGATCACGCTAGCGTGGCTAAAAAGTCAATATACTGTTATCTACAGCGTGGACAGATAAAAGAAAAATATTTCTTTTAAGTTGCCTCACATGTTGATTTCTACTGTGTTTTTTTTACCCTCTCTCTGTTGCCCAGATGCTTACACCAATAATGAGGTGATCTACCTGTGGACCCAGGGAGACGAGAGATCTGTTGCTGTTGCAGAGGATGGCTCCAGGCTGAACCAGTATGACTTACTGGGACATGTTATTGGCAAAGAAACCATCAGCTCCAGCACAGGTACACTACATGCCATCCTCAGCCCAAACAGAAGTGTGCAGTATATTTTAAAATAAAACAAACACACCACATTGCCTGCAGTGTGCACAGGCTGGTCAGCCAAGAAAAATATCACAGCAGTTTGACAGCTTTTGTGGACACAAATTCTATTTTGATGGAGGATACTGCAAGCAGTGAGAATTAGTTAACATGAAATGAAACTCCTACCATTGAAATATAAACTCTTGTTTTTTCCTACATAAGATTAGTAGCAAATTAAATTACCTTCCTTCTTTTCTGTTGACATACACCGATCAGCCATAACATTACGACCACTGACAGGTTAAGTGAAGAACATTGATTATCTCGTTGGCACCTGTCAGTGGGGGGGATATATTAGACAGCAAGTGAACATTTTGTCTTCAAAGTTGATGTGTTGGAAGCAGGAAAAATGGGCAAGCGTTGATGTGAGCGACTTTGACAAGGGCCAAATTGTGATGGCTAGACTACTGGGTCAGAGCATCTCCAAAACTGCAGCTCTTGTGGGGTGTTTCCGGTCTGCAGTGGTCAGTACCTACCAAAAGTGGTCCAAGGAAGGAAAACACGTGAACCGGCGACAGGGTCATGGGCGGCCAAGGCTCATTGATGCGCGTGGGGAGCGAAGGCTGGCCCGTGTGGTCCAATCCAACAGAAGAGCTACTGTAGCTCAAATTCCTGAAAAAGTTAATGCTGGTTCTGATAGAAAGGTGTCAGAACACACAGTGCATCGCTGTGTGTTGCGTATGAGGCTGCGTAGCCGCAGACCGGTCAGGGTCATGATGACCCCTGTCCACCGCCGAAAGCGCCTACAATGGGCACGTGAGCATCAGAACTGGACCACGGAGCAATGGAAGAAGGTGGACTGGTCTGATGAATCATGTTTTCTTTTACATCATGTGGATTTCCGGTTGCGGGTGCTTCGCTTACCTGGGAACACATGGCACCAGGATGCACTATGGGAAGAAGGCAAGCTGGCGGAGGCAGTGTGATGCTTTGGGCAATGTTCTGCTGGGAAACCTTGGGTCCTGCCATTCATGTGGATGCTACTTTAACATGTACCACCTACCTTAACATTGTTGCATATCAAGTACACCCCTTCATGGAAACAGTATTCCCTAATGGCAGTGGCCCCTTTCAGCAGGATAATGCGCCCTGCCACACTGCAAAAATGGTTCAGGAATGGTTTGAGGAAGACGACAATGAGTTCAAGGTGTTGACTTGGCCTCCAAATTCCCCAGATCTCAATTCAATCGAGCATCTGTGGGATGTGCTGGATAAACAAGTGCGATCCATGGACGCCCCACCTCGCAACTTACAGGACTTAAAAGATCTGCTGCTAACGTCTTGGTGCCAGATACCACAGCACACCTTCAGAGGTCTAGTGGAGTCCATGTCCCATCGGTGTACACTGGCACTCGTTTGTGTGTTTTCACAGTCTGCACTTTTCTCCAGTTTCTGTCATTTTGGATGCAGCTTGCATTATTTGGATCCATCGAGAAAATGATGACTTATCAGTTTTCTGGAAACTATTCAGCATATTTACAAAGATAATATGAAGAGGTGAAAGTCTTATTTTTATTCTGTTTTGGGCTATAGCCCAGAGTCAACTTTAATAAGCACAAAATTGAAAGTGAAATCTGCCAGCCCATACTTTTGATCACATATTCATTTGATCTCAAATTCTCATCGATAAAACTGTTGCAGAAACCTTTAATCTGTAACACACAGTCAGATCACCTTCTCTTTATTTCCTCGCTGGGGGACTTAAAGCTTTAACATAAAGGAATGAAATAACAAGGTAAGGGCTGGGTACTGACATACGTAGTAACAACGAGACAATTCACAGCAATTATCTGTAATAATAGAGTTCAACCACCTCAGACAAAGTGCGGTGTTTTTATAATGCTTATCAGTAGTTATAGCATTTATATGAAATTGAAAGTTGCCATGTGATTTTGATAGAGATCTATCAGGCAAATAGCATCAAACTAACATTTTCAACATCAATCACCAGCTTTAGGTAAGGTTATTGATGTTGATGAAGGTGCAAGAAGACTGGATAAAGTGCCGATTACTGCAAAGCTATAGATAAAAGGTTGCTTGAGTGGGGCACTTGGTAATTACTGAAAGAGTGCATAGCTTACAACTGAGCCACAGTGGCTTTCCATTTTGAGCGATTTAACCTCTGCAGTGAAGCCGTTTGCTCGGTGAGCTACCGAGTCACAAAGCTCCGTCAGACTTCACTTGTGTTTGGAGACTAAACCGCCATGAAACCGCTTTTGTTGGCGGCACTCAGCCCGTTTTCCTAAGAAGCAGAAAGTGTGTTGAAAGCTGTTGAAATAATAGCAGTGTAACTCTACAGAGGACACTTTCCTTGAGCCCATCTTTATTGTTGTGCTGTTCAGTGGTTTAAGCAAATTGCAGAGGTATTTGGAAGGAACAAGAGCAACTAAAGTCTGGCTACAAGTACCGAAAGTCAAGGTGGAGTCAACATGATTCCTTTCATAAACTGGTTCAGCTTGTGGCTGTAAAAAAAATCTCATTTCTTTAAACCTAATGGACTACAGTGAGCCGAGGGACAGGGAGGATTTGAGCCAGTTCAGCTCTGGTTAGAATCTGCTCAGGAAAAAACACCTTGGGGAATGAAAGGCTGTTTTTGTCATATCTTTGCAACACAGATTAGAGACATGGCAATGAGAGCCGGTGCTTAGGGGAACTTTGCTGCCGTCAGTGACAAAATCTGAGCTGAAGGAAATGTTCAATATCAAGGGTTAGAATGACGCAGGCAGAGGTTCTTCAGCAAAGAGAAGTACTAAAAATCTATATTTTGAGAATCAAAAGGCTTGGCAATGCCTTGAAAGGTGGCTCTGAAAATGTTCTGAGCCACAAACTGCTCCTTCATGGAGGACAGCAGTTGTTGTCAGACCTCCACGAAGGATCAAGCAACGAACTTTTCAGAGCCACTGTTCCAGCCTAGATTTTTGGTGGCAATAATAATCAGTGTAGAGGGAAGTTTGTATCAGTTTTTACCTTGCCATAATGATGTTCAGAGATTTGTTGACATTTTGAAAGGATCAACATTTTACAACAGTATTATATACAACTTTGTTTTCCAGACCTCCAGTACCCTTTTCTATTAACATTTGTACTTCAACTCAAGGTTTCGGATACATAATTGTCCTCAGATTTCTAGTATGTGAGGAAAAGCACAGGTGCTTCTTTGCCATGACCTCTCACTCCTTTCACAGAAAGGACAACTGTACCGTCAAATCTGTCATTTCATTTGTTTCCACTTGCTATGCTTTTCTGAACATATTCTAGTTTAAATTGAAATGAAATTGAGGTCAGTTATGTGACTTTTTTTTATACAAAGTGCACATCACAACCTCTTTTGGAATATTTCTAAGCACATGTTGTCTTTCAACTGACATTTTGTTTTCATGGTTTAATGGCTCATCTAAGGGACTGAAAACAATCCTATGAGCTACATTGATGATGCAAGCTTTCATGTTAATGTTTCTTTAATAAAATCTTACTTTGAATATTTCACCTTGTGTTGTTCCCAACTGGGCATAGCTGTATTAATAATGATGACCCTGTGTGTTACTCCCCATCCCTTTCTATGTTTCTCTCCTTTCCCTCAGGAGAATATGTAGTGATGACAACATATTTCCATTTGAAAAGGAAAATTGGCTATTTTGTGATTCAAACCTACCTCCCGTGCATCATGACTGTCATACTGTCTCAAGTCTCCTTCTGGCTAAACAGAGAATCAGTTCCTGCTCGCACTGTATTTGGTAAGTGGCATCTTGTGTTTATAATACAACTCCAAAAAAAAATGCACTAAATGATTAATTGAATAGGTTAGATAATGTGGTGGAGCTTTTAAATGAGGTAAGAGCAAAACAAATGTGCAGAGCTGCATTTGTTCACATCGTCAGATGATTCAGCAAACTGCAAAACAAGTGCATAGTTTAAAAAAACGGTTCCCCTTGAAAAGTTCTAATTAACATAACGATGTACAAAACATAGCTTGGTGCATTTAGGTGCACATGGGCATGAATGAGTCATTTATTTTTTCCCAAGCTTGTATCACAGTATTGACTTTCTCCTACCTCTGTAACTGCAAACACTAATTAATCAGAGGCAAGTCGAAGCAAAGTTGGAAAGTATGAAGTTGGGGAAGTGTGGCGGCCGATAGACACAGGAGGATGTTCGGCTGCTTTGTCAACTATGTAAAAACAGCCAGCCTGGTTTGAAGCATTATTACTCACTGAGCTCGAGGTGATTTAGATAGAACCAGACATTCCCACTAAGGCTACCATGGACTCTTAATAAGGGTCAGATCACGTTTGCAGAACACAAAATAAAAAATCGGTTAAGTTTCAAGGAAATGGCAGAGGATCAACCTTTCATTCATTAAAATGTTTTATATTTTCTCAAAAAAAAACTAAATCTTAATGCATATTATCTAAAAAGTAGTAAAGAAGTATGCGGCATGTGTACTGTGAATAATAGGCTAATAGATTAAATTTGTGCATCTAGCATCATTCATGTTAAGAACATTGTGTCTGCTTAGATCACCCCATACTCAGGTGATTTGTAATTTGCCCTTCCGCTTCTTCTTTTTTGTTGTTGTGCTGCATAATCTATGAAAATGACCCTTAACCTGTGTGTGCTGAATAGGCCTAATTAGCATTTTGATTTGCAAATGAATCACACATATTCATGAAGTAGCACACTGCAAGGGGCAGTTTTCATCATGTTGGTCTTCTTCTAAATAACCACGGCTCCCCCCCCTTCTAAATAACCATGGCTCCCCCACCGCCACCACACACACAAAGATTTTTGCTCAAACACACATCTGAAAATCATTTCAGTCACTCAAAGAAAATCAATTTTTAGAGAAGAATTTCCTTCATATGAGGAAAGGAGCTGTAATCAGCGAAATGACTGAGACATTTACTGTGAAGAAGGACTGTTTCCAGCAGTGTTCACATTTTTTTTTTTTTTATTCACACATTGTATTGATCAGTTAAAATAAGGATCTTTCTTCTGTGTTCTTAGCCATTGTGTGTTGTAACCGTTATCAGCAACTACACCGATTTATCATTTCTGTTCCCTGGTAGGCTTTCAAGTTGTATTTTGTAGGCATGATTAAATACTTTTTTCGGGCGGTTATCAGGTTTTATAGCTTCATTGATATTATTAGCACCTCCATGCCCTCAAATTATCCAACAGCAATTAATCAGCAAACTAGTTTTTAACAACGTGCTAATGAAGACTACTTTCCCTCTGTGAGGAGCAATACCCTAATTAAATAGAAACATAGCACGCAGTTAAAATGTTGGAATATAGTCAAGTTATGCAAAATGCAGTACCAGAAAATCAATCACTCTGTCCTTAAAGACAGTGAATAGTTACCATCAATCTTTTTGTCACACATTTTAATTGCTCACCCATGACTCAGTGAAATGAGTTGACCTCCCTGTTCTGCAACACAATATTCATTTTTAGAGCCCACTGTGTATCTATTGTTCATCAGATGAGATAGGTTGGAACAGATGAAGGGATTGCTTTTACGTGGCTGGATGGGCGATCATTGTCAGACCCACATTTCATTCCCAGCAGCACCGAATGTTAAAGGCCAGGATGTGAAATTATTTGCAAAAAGTTTATACGCCAAAGGATTTATTTCCAAATGAATTCATTTTAGTAGATGGAGGTCTGTTTTCACTGTCACATGAGTTGTAATTTAAAGGCTTCATTGTAGCCAACCTTTGCACGTAATTGTGCACTTGAGATGGCTTGCACTAAATTAACTTTTTAATTTTTGGGCTTAAATTTACTTTTTAAGCCCAAAACAGTAATACAGATGATTGAGGTAAAATTGGAAATTTTAAACCCATCTAAAGTTTCTCTTACGGGGCCCTAGCAGACATTGTTTTAGAGCGGCACATGGCAAGAAGTAAAATGCCATTATGGCAAAAACAATGCAAAATTTGACCCAAGTTGTAAAAAACAAACCAAGTGTTTTGCATCAAAAGGAATCTATTTATGTTTTCATTTCATCCTCAGGGGTCACCACTGTCCTAACCATGACCACCTTGAGCATCAGTGCTAGAAACTCCCTTCCTAAGGTGGCCTATGCCACTGCCATGGACTGGTTCATGGCTGTGTGCTATGCCTTTGTCTTCTCTGCCTTGATTGAGTTTGCCACAGTCAACTACTTCACCAAGCGCAGCTGGGCATGGGATGGGAAAAAAGAAGGCATGGAAATAAGGGTGAGTGATTCTTATTTATATATTTTAATTAATGGATATGACACGGCTGCACTTTCGTGCTGCACACAATCACAAACATGTCATCCTAAAAAACAGAGGAGTCTCTCTCTGCCTTTTCTGTTTAGTAAATTCCAGATTAATTATTCCCCGTCTCTTGATTCGATTGTAAAAATGCTCCAAGTTGCTCAGAAATCCTCTTTACACTGGAGGAGCGATGAGGGCAAATTGCACTTTGGAAACACTGATAGAAAGTTTCCTCCTTAAAGCAGCCCGGACTACTCTATAAAGACTATAAAGAGAGATTTTATTTATTCATTAACAGCCAAATGGAACAGGGACAGCGGGGGCGGAACAGTGAGAGCAGAAGCAGAGGTAAACTCCCAGAGACACTGGCCCTGATTTATGATGGCAGCATATGTTCAAGTCTCATCCTAAAGTCTCCCCAGGAAAGATGACATCCTTAAATCTAGTCTGCACACTTTACACACACACACTGATTAAAAAGTGAGTGTGCATTATTTACAGTGAAGCACCTGAAGCTGACATTTTTATTGTAAGCATGAAGTCTAATAAATCACAGCTTACACATTTTTAGTTTGTCAATAGTCTGGGCTGTTTGTGTTGTTTGAGGATAGAAGACGGTGAGTGAATTTGCGTCAAGGTAGGAAGGTAGAAATACAGATGGGTACTGAGCCTTTTAGAATAAAGTTGTTTTTTTGTGCTAGACTCAAATTCAGGACTGGATTATTTGGAGGATGCAGGGGTCTTAACAAGTTGCTTTTCTCTGAAGAAGTCACATAAATAAACCCTGATAAGCTCCTCATGATAACCTCAGTGCTTAAATTTACCATGATTTGTGTGATGTTTTATAACTGATCACATCAAATGAAATAGATTAGAGGCCTGAGACAGTATCAGAGAAGCAATGAGAGAAATTAAAGCACTTGGTCCTGGGCTGAGTGTATGAAATACTCATTTTAGCTTCCAAGAGGCTCATTCAAAGAACAAATGCATTATTTTCCTATTTTTGTATGGCTCGCATGATTGACAGAATCAGGTGTTGATGGCCTACTGTGGTTTGACAGTGCTGAGAAGTAGACTGTGAAATTATATATATATATATA
>LKNJ01005420.1:0-23403 GCA_002120245.1 Maccullochella peelii
GTGGAGTAAAGTTCCCGCCGTGGACATCAGACATCGACGCCCCCTTTACAGAAGACTATAAGACAAGAAGACACCCTAAGATCTAGAAGTTCTGTTCATTTTTGTTCCAGTTCTGTTCATGCTCTTTGCTTGTATACTTGGTGCTATTGGCCTCGTCCCGGGCGAGCGGGCCGCCAGTCCGTTCATCCGGAAACCTGCGCATGGCTCTGCTCTTTAGAGCCTGACGACAGGCCTATACCAAGCGGGCCCAGAAGATTGCCCGTCAGCGGTATCCGAACTGCACTGTAGGGGAATCACGTTATCGTTATATTATCAAATTCGGGGCACCACCTTCAATCGAAGGAAAATTAAATATAATTAAATTGATCAATCTTATTACCTGAGGGTGAAATCTCAATACATTGATCCTTGATCTTTACTTTGAAGAAATGTCAGACAAAACTTGGTGATAGATATGAACATTTATTTATAACTAAATGTTTATTAACATGTCAGTTGTGTGAATATACGAGACATTACGTAACGATATGATGTGAAATAAAATCAAATAAAGTAAAAGAAAAGGTTGTTTGGATAGCAATTTCAAGAATGAATTATCTTTGGCGATAGTAATAGGAACATGTGACTTAGGTAAAGAACGAATGAACGCTAGGTCATTAATTTCTTTCTCTAAGACCTAAATTAATATTCTGAGCCCTATCCGACATCAGCTCTTTATCACAGCAGCAGATTGAGTTTTGCCTACTTTTGCAGATCGATTGCGATGAAGTCTTCTGGCAGAGGGTTCTGGTGTTCTTCTGGTGTCCCCTAGCATGGGGAGGCAAAAGTCTCTTTTGGCAAACGCGGCCTCGGCAAGTGTTTTGACAGCCGGCAGGCGAGCATTGGTTGAGGTGGTCTTGGTCCGTGGGCTGCAGTTGGAGTCGGATGGCAGCTCTGCTAACTTCTTCTTAACTCTAAATCCTTCAAAATTTGTAGGTAGTTTCGGTGGCCTATCGACACTACTTCCAAAGTTATTATGAACGCTGAATTAACTGAGGTATAAAGAAGATCACAAAAACTGGGTTTGCTTAACTAAGTTAAAATACGCGCCACTTAGGCGACGGAAAGAAAGTCCGGAGATGATTAAGAAAATCCAAATCTCCGGAGAAAATTTACTAAGAGTAAAATGAAAAGAGGAGCGAAGTGAGCTACGAGAAAAGAGCAAAAAGAGTGAGGGAGAACAAAAAAATGAGTGAGAGCGAACAAAGGCGATCCGAAGGTTTTATCTAACTATCAAAAAGGGCGTGTTGGAGGCGGAGAAAGGTTTCTTCACGCCAACTTACTGTGCGTTGATTCCCCTTTCTTCTGAGAGAAAAACGTGGCTTCTTCTTGTCTACTTTATAAGAATATATATATATGTATATATATAATTTGATACGCGCCGCGCAGCAGTCACATACTTCCCATCACTAAAGTCAAATCAACAGCGATTGTACCACATATTTGTATGTAGCACGGTCTGTATCAAAACATCCAATAAGCATATAGTTTTACACATAATTCGTGTCTCAAAACATTGTTAATCAGAATCTAAATCATAATTTCCTACTCACTATAAAAAGAACATCAGTACTGTTAATGAAATGGCGTTTGTTCCCATAGTTAGTTTGATTCTTAACTTACTGCTTATAATCAGAAATCTAAAATACATTTGCTGTAAGACTCACAAACATATAGTCACTAGGTGGCACTGTGGTGCCATGGTAAAACAGGCTGTTAAACTTAAACATTGTAACTAATAAAAATTTCATGCTATAATCACCAGAATTGGACCACTCATCATAAGAAAAGAATAGGCATGCGTTAAACAACATTATTACATCATTGGTTACTTTGATAAGGTACTTTATCAGAATCCAAACTTGCTTAACACCCAGAGGACTCTTCCCAAGTCCCTTTCTTCAAGAATGCATCCCAAGATTTATGATGCATCTGTTGAATCTCTTCCTTATCTTTATTAGTGTGAAAGGAAAGGGGGACAGATTCAGAATGTCTGTATGTGTGTGTGTGAGTGTGGGGACTAATAACGCTACAGTTATTTTGGTTCCCCATATTTGATAATATAACATTAACGTGTTTCCACTCCACATGTCTACAAACCAACCAATCAGAATACAACATTAACTGACACAGCATACACTGTTTGGCATTTGGCCAACATTTTGTAAGTGCCATTTTGCGTATGCACACACACACAAACCAAAAAGATGGAGGCGAAACGCAGAAGTTTGTTGGACTCTGGCAAAGAAATATGGCCAAAGCTTGAATATTGTTTTGCTGCATTTTCAAAATATAAGAGTGGTGCAGATGGATGAGGCAAGCCGATGATGTGCCTCTGCTCTCGTTGACTTTTTACCATTTACACCGTAGCTCTATGATTCACCAGGCATTCATCGCACAATCTGACATGCCTCAAACTGAGATCATACAATCTCTCGTGGCAATTATGTAATAATCCCACTCTGACAATGAGGAACGAGACAAAAATCTCTTACAGTATTGTCACACTTTTAATGCTCAAAGGATTGCCCTTTATTCCCTGGCTCGGCCCTCCCATCTGTTGTGCTGTGGCCTTTTGTTACCCTCAGCCTCGGTTTTCATGACAGTTAGCTCATCCCTAACATCCCTGTGAGACGTCTCTCAAGGGTCTCTGTATGTGGTCACTCACTTCAAGTCTTAACACCTGATCAATTGTTATGCTTTCTCACAGCAGTGGACAAATAACACCTGACCAGTTATACTTTCTGTTAAGGTTACACTGTACAAGATTCAGCATGATCAAACATAATGGAAATTAACATGACTACATGTGCAGTGAAGGTATTCAAAGATGTGCAATAAGGTATTCAAACTGGAATGATTATATGTGTAGTGTGTGTAATTTCCCTTACAAATCTGACACAGATTGCAACCAAGATTTTGCAGACCCATCTCAACCTGAGCACAGGTCTAATCAGAGTCACTGAAAACACCTGTGTGGGTCGAGATCAGGCAGTCCTGTTTTTTGTGACTCCCTTTCCTGTATAGACTAAAGTCTGGTTTGAACTAGACACATTTTCAGGACAATGTCTGTTAATGACCAATTTGCATACAAGATGTCTGTAACACATGACTTTAAGTTTACTGAATGTAGGCTGTAGAGTACTGTAGACAACTTTCCTTAAGCTGATAAACAAAACCTTCCTAGAGTCCGATCTAATGTGCACTTAAGAACACATTCACTTGACTTCATTGATTTCCTTTATTTTACATCCACTTAATGTTGAGGCAATTCAATAGTAATTATTGGATTTGGATTGCAAGCATACTTTAAAACACAAAAGAGAAACCAGTAAATACTACTGTCTCACAGAGAGGGCTTTAGAGGCAAATTTATTGTTTCATTTTTTCTGAAAATTAGACCCATGGTTTTATTTTGTCACACCGTGTTTATTGTAACCCCTGTAACCAGCACAAATCCCAAAATATTGTGCTCATTTAGGCCTATAAAGCAGACCAGTGTCTATCTGTATCTCAAAAGTTTGAACTGCGTATGAGATCCCTTCAGGCTAAAGACTAAACCTGATGGAGCTCTCAGTGCTCTGATATTAGCTGTCTACGCAATGTTCTCCCTTGATTGGGTAACACACCTTCTTTGCAGTGTATCTGTGTGTGTGTGTGTCTTAGTGTGTGGTACACAGCTCAGAGTGATTTAATGCAATTTCACACATTTTAATGGACATTAATGCACGTACACATGTACACATACGTACTACACAGACCATAACACACAAATGTGCTGACATACTTATTAACCGGCACACACACTTAATAGGAAATTAACAGGATCAAACACTGTGTCTGTGATAGATTACCAGATCATTAGCAAAATACTGAAAGTGTCATATGTAATTATTTCATAAAGGGTTGAAATTCATTGGACAGTTATTGGAGCAGAGGTCTAATTGCCGCCCCTCACATCTTGAATCTTGTTACAAAGCAAAACAATTTCTCAGTCCTCTGGCAAACATACTAACGATGATTGATTCAGCCCTTGACTCGAATGAGTAACTTTTTATTTTACTACTTGCTGCATCAGTGCTTCAGAGTTAGGAGGGATTGGCAGGCGGTAAAACAGATTCACAGGCCTCCTGTTAACTATGAAATACCCACTGCCACTGAAATGCCCTTAAAATAAACATTAAACTGTATGTTGGGTACTGCACTGAGGACAATGTTTCTATTTGGTATTCACCATATCACCATATTCTTACTTAAATCTGCTATAAGCTATATTTTTATATTAACAATGCATGAAAGAACTATATGTAATGTGAAAGGGCTCACTCGCAGTGACAAACATACAGAGAATTATCACCTGCCTCTGCAGTTCCCCTCAGCTCATCAGAGCGATTATTATTATTTATTAATTATTATTTTGGTTTTCCAGTCCACAATTTTACTGGTTTGGTTCAGTCTCACCGCTCTCATTAGCATAATTTATAGACACGACAGGCAGCTGTTTTGAGTGAGAACGCTCTGATAAACCCACTGTACGCTAGCTGTCCAGCACAAAAAGGCAGACAGACAAAGTTAGCGGCTAGCTGCTGAACATAGTGAAGGATGTAGCAGCTACAGCCCGCCAGTGTGGGCCCTTAGTCCCACAGGATCTTAACTGGATGGCTATCTTAGCTGGAATTGTTGGTGCTACTACACAAGTAACCCCAGTGACAGGGGTTATATGCAGAGGATTGGATTCTTCAAAACCCAACAGCTAGACTAACATGGAAACAACTAGTAGCTCAGTGTTCCAACATCCACAAGTGGCAACTGTTATCACAGCTAGAGATTGAAGAGGTACAACATGAATTCTACGACGAGGGAGCCATGACAACAGGTCAGGGTCAGGGGGAGATATCATCATCCCCAGCCGAGATTGGGTACCAAGCCCCAGTAACAACAAGCCTATACAATGCAGAGAGGCTTAACACAAGAGCAGCTGACTTGAGACTGAAGATCATAACCAAGCTGGACATCTGGAACCTCTGTGGCCGATTACCAAGACTAAGTGAAGTACCCTCTGAAAGTCTTCTAGAAGATGTGAATGCAGCACTACAGACAATCCCTACTGCGAACATCACTGAGACCAACACGCTGATATAAACCACAGCAACAGTGATCCTTGAGATGCTTGGCTACAAGATGAGCAAGAGAAGCCAGGAGCAGCATCCTCCATGGAGAAGGAGGCTGGAGGCCAAGATTCAGGTAATACGGAGGGAAGTTGGCCAGCTATCAGAACTACAGAAAGGTGTGATGAAGAAAGGGCTGCCTAAGAAATATAACAAGCTGCCCATACCTGAGGCCCTGGAGACTGCCAAACAACGACTCACATCCCTGGCCACCCGCCTGAAGAGGTACACCAGAGAAGTAGAAGCTAGGAGAATAAACAGAATGTACTCTCAGTGGCAGGGTAATAATAACATGACAGCAGACCCACCAAGGCTGGAGACTGAGCAATACTGGGAAAACAAAAGGCATCACAGAGAAAGAGAAAGAGGCATTACACAACACCAATGCCCAGTGGTTAGTGGATCCCATCCAAGATAGAGCAGTCACTCGAGACTGTAAGACCAGACACACCAATTGGGACACACCAATCTGTGCACCGCCTGGATTGACTACAAGACTTGACTACGACTCGATGCCTCACACATGGATTCTGGATTGCTTGGAACTGTACAACATCAACAGGACTCTAAGAACCTTCATCAAGAACTCAATGGGGCTGTGGAAAACAACCCTAGAGGCCAACTGCAAGCCAATTGCACAAGTCACCATCAAGTGCGGCATATACCAAGGAGATGCTCTGTCCCCACTGCTGTTCTGCATAGGTCTGAACCCTCTCAGCCAGATCATCACAAAGAGTGCCTACGGATACTGGCTACGGAATGGAGCAACTATCAGCCACCTCCTCTACATGGATGACATCAAGTTGTATGCCAGGAGTGAGCGAGACATCCACTCACTGATCCACACCACCAGGATCTACAGCAACGACATTGGAATGTCATTCAAACTCCAAGAGAGGGAAGGTAGTCAGAACTGAAGGGATTAGACTACCAGAAGGCAACATAGCAGATGCTGAGGACAGTTACAAGTACCTTGGGATCCCGCAAGCAAATGGGAACCATGAAGAGGCCGCAAGAAAATCAGCCACAGCCAAATACCTCCACAGAGTAAGGCAAGTCCTGAGAAGTCAGCTGAATGGGAAGAACAAGCTCGATTGGATTGAGATCTGGGGAAGGAGGCCAACTCAACACCTTGATCTTGTTGTCGTGTTCCTGAAACCATTCCTGAACCCTTTTTGCAGTGTGGCAAGGCGCATTATCATGTTGAACTGTAATTAGGGAATAACGTTTCCATGAAGGGGTGTACTTGGTCTGCAGCAATGTTTAGGTAGGTGGTACGTGTCAAAGTAACATCCACATGAATGGCAGGACCAAGGTTTCCCAGCAGAACATCGCCCATAGCATAACACTGCCTCCGCTGGCTTGCCTTCTTCCCATAGTGCATCCTGGTGCCATGTCTTCCCCAGGTACACGCACCTGGCCAGCCACATGATGTAAAAGAAAACATGGTTCATCAGACCAGGTCACCGTTTTCCATTGTTCCGTGCTCCAGTTCTGATGCTCACGTGGCCATTGTAGGCGCTTTCGGCAGTGGACAGGTTTCAGCATGGGCTCCCTGACCGGTCTGCGGCTACGCAGCCCCATACGCAATAAACTGCAATGCACTGTGTGTTCTGACACCTTTCTATCAGAACCAGCATTAACTTTTTCAGCAATTTGAGCTACAGTAGCTCTTTTGTTGTATCGGACCACACGGGCCAGTCTTCTCTCCCCACGCGCATCAATGAGCCTTGTTCGCCCAGGACCCTTTCGCCGGTTCACCGGTTTTCCTTCCTTGGACCACTTTTGGTAGGTATTGACCACTGCAGACTGGGAAAACCCCACAACAGCTGCAGTTTTGGAGATGCTCTGACCCAGTCATCTAGCCATCACAATTTGGCCCGTCAAAGTCATCAAATCAATCTGAAACAAAAAAGTGAGGGGGACAAGAATAGGATTATAAAAAGTGAGAGGGACCCCCTGGCTCTCCAGTGTAAATTACATCCTTGGCGGACAAAAGAGAGACGCCTGACCTCATTTTCATGCTCCCACGCTGTGCTGTAGACAACAGATGGACTGTGGTGAACAGACTGCAAATGTTTTGTTCTCTGTAGCAATGTTTCAACTGCTAATGACAATATTAGCTCGGGAAATTAACCATTACAAATAGAAGACGCATTAAGTGTGAGCATTTATTGACATCTATCTGTTTTTTGTCTGAGTCTATGGGTCATGTGGGTGCTAGATGTATGTGTGAAGTAAGGACTGGTGGGAAAAATATTTTTTCGGATGTCTTTGCAGTAGCCCCCAAAAGACAGATGAAGCCTGATGAGGTGTAATGGTAGTCACCATAAAAAATAGAAAGTTGTGGAGACTACTGAATCTCTGTGGAAGGTTTATGGTGAAAAATCATCCAAATGTACATGTTTCACCTGTAATAGTCCTGCACTGTCCAGTAAAGTCTTGTCTTGTCAACTCTAGTTAGACTGATGACTGTCAATCACACGTCAGAGGAGATGCCCAGCTGGAGCAGTGTTCCCTGTTTGTTTTTTCTCTGATATGTTATGCTAGGGATGTTTTATTGAATTGCAATAAACTGTACAGGTATACCTAATAAAGTGGCCACAGAGTGTAGACTAGGGCTGCAACTAACAGTTATTTTCATTATTGATTTATCCGCCCATTATTGTGTCAATGAATCATTTTGTCCATAAAATGTCAGAAAATAGTGAAAAACACTCAGTGTAACCCAAAGATATTTAGTTAACAATTGTATTGAACAGAGAAAAGCATCAAATCCTCACATTTGAGAAGCTGCAACCAGCAAATGTGTTAAGCATTTTTGCTTAACAAATTACTAAAAGATTAATCAATTATATCAAAATACTTGCCGATTAAATGATTAATCGATGATCACTGCAGGTCTATTATATACAGGTTTAAAATGGACAGCATCCTTATTTTCAGCCACCTCTCTACCTCGTTTCCTTTCTTTCTGTGGGATACTCTCAGAAGTCGACACAGGACTTTCACCTGTGAAAAATAAAGGTCAAATATTAGTGCTCAGATGTCAAACGATACAATAAGAAAATGTTAACCTTACACTATCTTCAGTATACTATGTAATCCCAAAATCAGAGAAATTACTTATTTCACCTGCTTGTTTACTACAGCCAAAAACATTTTCTAAAAAATCCTACTCCTGATAGCAATATGAGGTATGTAAAAGTAACACTTTGCTAATTTTGTTTGGTCTTTTTAAAGAATGACTGCACATATAAACACCATCACTGGAAAATGTAGTACTGATGGAGGATTAGTCAGAGAATTACACTCTAATCATTACATGAGAACAGTGAATATTGCCTGCTCATAAAAAGGTGTACTTGTGCGTCCCTGCAGTTTGCCTGAAAATGTGTTAGCGCCAGAATCGCCTTGTTTAACATCTTGTATGCTGTTAAACTCAGCTGGTATGTCAGTTTCCCCTCCTGCTTTATTTTCCGCCATCCTGAGATGGTTCCTCAAAGCCATCACATTTTTGGTGGGGGGGCTGTCATCTTGTTTATTCCATCTCTTTTTTTGCATAGTTGGATGAATTTCTTTGCTTTCTTCTCTGCCAGGTCATCACCTTTCATAACAGTCATGGCCCAATCAGGACCTCCACAGCGCTTTTAAGACGGAATCCAATTTTGACAACTGTGGAAGGTTTTTTATACTCATTTTTGCCTGGACTAAACTCTGTAAGCCTCTTAAGCTGAAATTTTGATGGTGCACATAAATCTTAAAGACCTTTCACAGTCCTGTCCATATCTTTAGCAACCAACATGAATCGGCCAAGCTCCCTTATTCTTTGTGCAATGTGCTGGTGCCTTGACTTCACACGCCTATGTTGAAGTGATTCACCATATCTGCAAATCAAAGAATCACTCCTGATGTCAAAGGACACATCATCTTGTCGCATGTTATTAATGACATCCTGACATCCGCCGGAGGAAGCCGCTATTGGAAGCAGGCATGCAGCAAGACCTTGTAATCTTCCTCTTGTCTTTTTTTATGTCATCCGTCACACATGATTTTTTACTTCTGCATGAGGACTGGTGTCGCCACAAATCCTTTTTAGCAAACATTCCATAACAATATGGGTAATCTCCTTTATTGGACAGTTGTTCCAGAAGAACCTTTCTTTCTTTTGATCCTAATGGAAAGCTACTGCAGACACAGCAACAGACTTGACGACAGTCCAGCTGACACCTTGGTCTTGGCATGGTGAAAAAGTTGCAGACAATGCTCAGGACTCTACTTTCATTTTTAAAAAATCTGACATCAACTTGTGTGTGTGAGAGTACAGAATGAGCAGACACTGATTACAGTCCACTATAAAAGTTTGACGCTCAGTATAAAAACAACATAAGTCAACTGACATGTAAGTGTTAATTTACCTTTAAAGAATAGTTCCGACATTTTGGGAAATACATGTATTTGCTTTCTTTACAAGGGTTTATTGAGAAGGTCAAACCACTTTCATGTGTGCACACTAAATATGAAGCTACATTTACTTAAAACTAAACTCTAGCTCCGTACACATGAGACACATGTGAGTGTTATGATCTTCTCATCCAGCACTTGGAAAGAAAGCAAATAAGCATATTTCCCAAAATGTCGGAACTATTCCTTTAATATTTCAGAATATCACATCCATAATGTCACTAAATTTGGACATAGCAAAGTTTTGGTCAGCTGGAAGAATGTGTGTGTTTTTAGTGCTGTTTGGTAAATTAAACTGTATAACCAAGATCAAGGAGCAGACTGGCTCGTGATGAGCAACGTTCCGTTCATGCAGACCAGTAGCTCTTAAATGTCCCCTGGTCCAGGCTCAAAACAAAGGGAGACCGTGCTTTTACCATATTAGCTCCAACACTATGGAATTGCCTCCCTCTCACTGTCAGGTCAGAAACTTTAATTGCTGCTTGCAATTCCTATTGGTTTTATTTGTCTTTTAATTTTGTTTTGTTTGTTATACTGCTTTTATTGTTGGGTATCTGTTTCTGTTAAATTGTATTTTATACTTGCTGTGTCATGCTGTGTACTATTATGCAGTGCTTTGAATGTTATATTGCTTTTATTGTTGAGTATCTGTTTCTGTTTTACAAATTGTATTTTGCTTGCTGTTTTCATGCTGTGTACTATTATGCACTTTATTTACTGTGAAGCACTGTGGAACTGCTGTTTTAAAAAGTGCTATATAAATAAAGCTTACTTACTTACTTACTTTAACCATACAAAAGCTCATTATGAACACATGTCTGCACAGCTCTGTTGCAGGAAACCAGGGTCCCAAACACTGTAAATCCCACAGAACTTTATACACTAAACAACAAATGACAACATTGCACTGGTGCAGGCTGTGGAAAAGACATTGCAACCTACTTTCCTCCAGAGTTTGTCTTATTAAACTGAGCTAAAGAAGGCAAATTCCAAGTAACCTCCATTACCTCAAATGTTCTGATTGTAACCAATGTGTATAGATCCACAAATGCTAATATATATATCATATATATATTTAATTATATAACACCTTGACCAACTTCATCCAAGACCATTCAAAAGTCCACACTGTAATGGGAGACATGGACTTCTGCCAAAGAAACAACCCAAACCATTCGGTCAAAAAACTGCTGTAAAAGAATAAATTTGCTGTACAAATATGATCAAGATCTTGTCTTTGTCTACCTAAATTGGTTTACATGTGTCTTGCTGGTGCTTGTTTGCTTTTTCCTTCCTTCTTTACAGCTCAGAAGTGGATTACTGTACTACAGGAACCTCATAATAATACAACCTAAACTCATCAACGTATTGAAAAGAATTACACCTAACTTCATGTTCTACATGAGCTTCACCCCTATAACAGCCAAACGACAACATCTTTAATCTGACATTAACCTACATCATTACTATTTATCCTGCTATGTATGTATATATTGTTACACACCAATTATATCATGTATTATTTTAATACACATGAAATACTTCAAACTTTACAAACTGTATGTCATGCTCATATCTTTCACCTTGGATAAACTGTGTAATATACTAACTAATTAATAAACTCTACCATTTGCTAATACTGAGTGTCATTTGCTTCATTATAAGTTCTCTTTCAAATCATAATCTTAAGAATAATCTTTTTACTCAAATGTAGCTTAACCATGTCATGTGATATGCTACTTCAGTACACTTTTAACAACAAATATTACTGGGTTCCACCACAGGAGCTTGCAGATGAACATTTAATATCCAGGAATTCACATTATAGACACCACCACTGCCTATCGATGTTACAATTTGGCCACAATTTAGCACACTGACCATAGATGGTCCAACGATATACTAGGTTTTGACCCAGTCTTGTTTTTTCTACAGGCTCAACTTGCGTCTTCAATCCATTTGTATGATTTATATGTGATATTGGATATATGTCTTGTTGTAGGTACTATGTGTGTGTTGCCATCCTGCTCTACTTCCTTCCTCTGCTGGTGATGGGTTGTGCTTATCTGGTGGTGGGACTGACCCTCTGGGCCAGTGAGATCCCTGGAGACTCTTCTGACCGCTACAAGGAGCAGCTGACCGCCAAACGCAAGGTAACCTGCATTTTAGATAGCTGCCCACAGCTTTTGGATTACCAACTATTGTAAAAAGATTACTCCAGCCTTGTACACTGCAGCCCTGAACAGGACTCGGCTGCAATGTTCATGTCTGCCTGCATTTTTCATCCCAGCCCTCTCTCCTTTAATCCTCTCTTCTTTGGTGGTTTTCCAGCCTACCTATTGTCTTTTCAGCCCACCTCAACCATCAGCTCTCCCCCTCTTTTTCAGTCATCTTTCCTGGCCCGTGTTTGTCAGGCATGTTCACAGTTCCTTCCAGAATACTCTCCTATTGAAGACACTTGCAGAGACTTGTCTTTCTGACCCTAGACCCCTGTAAAACGAGAATCCTATGAGGCTTTACACAGACATATTTACTAAGGTGTGTGCATTGTGAGGTCAGTCTGTGAACATTTACTTTGATAGATTTCCACTTACTGTATTTCACCTATTTTACTTTAGTTTTCTCTAGTTTAGATTGCTCCATCACATTATGTCTTGTTTTGATTCATTTGTTTAGTAATCTATTTTTAGAACTGCTAGTGTGCTAGGTTCTATGGGTGGCAATGTGGGTTGGTGAGTTGGTCCACCACTTTGCTCCAGACTGAAATAGCTAGCAAGTCAATGTCTAACGTTTCTGCATGCTAATAAGGTTAAGCTTTCTGCTTAGCCAAGTAACATCATGCATGGAATGAAGAGAACGTTAGTGAAAATAAAATGACTGTTTGACAGGGGGTATCGTCTCAAGCCGAGCCAGCAGCATGGGCTTTTGTGCAGTTGTTAGCTAGGGAGCTGTCTCTGCCCACAGAGAGGCTTGTTAAAGGAAAAAGAGAAGGTGAATGCTGAGTCCTCATGGAGACAATCAATACAGTGCATGATGTTTCATCATCAAAAGATTTAAAAATAAAAAAAAAGCAGAAAACTGACAATACCTGCTGTAACACTGTTGTGACTGATGGTTTTCCTGGACAGGTTTTACGTTTATTATATATTATTTATGGGGCAAGTACGCTGACAAGTTTGTTGTACTGATGTCTGATATGTCTGGCATTTTGACAATAGAAAACAATCTTTAACATCTCTTGCAAGATATACCAACTTGTCATTCCCTGCACTTCAGCCTTTCTGATCTAGCCTGAAAAGTACATGGACACCGGTTGAAATCCAGACTGGAGGGGGAAGCAAAACAGTAAAAATGAAGACAAAATGGTGCTGTCGTGTGTCCAACAGGTGGTAAAGATGATGATCGTGGTGGTGTGTACGTTTGCCATCTGTTGGCTGCCTTTCCACGTCTACTTCTTGCTGCACCAGTTCTTTCCTGACATGTTTGAAGAAAGGTTCATCCAGCAGGTGTATCTGGCCATCATGTGGCTGGCTATGAGCTCCACCATGTATAACCCCATCATCTACTGCTGCCTCAATGACAGGTTAGCCAGCACCCACACACACACACACACACACACACAAATGTATTGATGTATTCCTCATTTACTGTAAATTCTCAAATATTTACCTAAAATGCAGATAGTTCCAGGCTTCCATTTGAACCTGGCTTATTTTAAAGTCAGAGACATTATATTTGATCATATATTAGTAAAAAGCCTCCCTGTTATATGATCTGCTCCAACTTTATTTGTACATTTAACAAAATCATATCATTCCATAATCACTCTTGTGTGGTTTTAACAGAAATACTGTTTTCACTAATTCATTAATTTGTGTGTTTGCTGTAAAGCTGCTGTCAATAAAACACTTCCTGCACAGATGTCACACATGGAAAGCTTTCCAACGACTGTAAGGGCATAATGCCTCTCTATGCTGGTACGCTGTTAATTTGACACTTTGACACAGCTCAGTGCAGACCAGTGTGAGCTCCAAGGCAAGTTCAAAATTCAATTAAATTAAAACAAACCACACACTTTTCTCCATTACACCATAGGGCTGTCACTTTTTACTCAAAATTGGAACTACCATTCAAACATGGAAAAGTATTGAATCTTTAATGACCTGTTCGAATTCAAAATTCACAGTTTATGAGCCCAACATCAGCCTTGTACTCCAGCGGGGAGCTTACCCTAAAATGCACTGTTGCCCTATCAGTAAACTTAGCTGTTTGGTTTTCTCTTTGCTAACGGAGAGATAGAGAAAACTAGTCAACTGTGGGGTGCCCTCTTATATTAGGGGTTAAGACACCAACCATGACCCGCAACATCTCCGGTTGGAGTCGGACCAGGGATCTGTGTTGCAACTCTAGCTCCCTCATTTCCTGTCATTTCTCACTATCTGTAATAAAGGCTAAAATGCCCGCCCCCCCAAAAAAACTAGTGAGCCGTGCTGATCAGATAATTAGAACACCAAACGATCTAAGAACCAGCATAGATGAAAAAATTATGGATAAACGTGAGACCTCTACTGACTTGAATTCGTATTTTAATGTAAGTGTGTTCCAGCCATCCATTTTCTTCCGCTTATCCGGGTCGCGGTGGCAGCAGGCTAAGCAGGGTTGTCCAGACGTCCCTCTCCACAGCAACGCTTTCCAGCTCCTCCTGGGGGATCCCAAGGCATTCCCAGGCCTGATGAGATATATAATCCCTCCAGCGTGTTCTGGGTCTACCCCGGGGCCTCCTACCAGTTGGACGTGCCTGGCAAACCTCTAAAGGGAGGCATCCAGGAGGCATCCTAATCAGATGCCCGAACCACCTCAACTGGCTCCTTTCGATGTGAAGGAGTAGCGGCTCTACTCCAAGCTCCCTCCGGATGTCCAAGCTCCTTACCCTGTCTCTAAGGGTGAGCCCAGCCACCCTTCGGAGGAAACTCATTTCGGCCGCTTGCATCCACAATCTCATTCTTTTGGTCACCACCCAAAGCATATGACCATAGGTGAGGGTTGGAACGTAGACTGACTGGTAAATTGAAAGCTTTGCCTTCCGGCTCAGCTCCCTCTTCACCACAACGGTCCGGTACAACACCCGCCTTACTGCTGATGCCTGTCCATCTCACGCTCCATTTTACCCTCACTGGTGAACAAGACCCCGAGATACTTGAACTCCTCCGTCTGGGGGAGCAGCTCACTTCCAACCCAAAGGGGGCAATCCACTGTATTCAGCAGAGAACCATGGCCTCGGACATGGACTTGGAGGTGCTGACTCTCATCCCAACTGCTTCACACTTGGCTGCAAACTGCCCCAGTGCATGCTGAAGGTCACAGCCTGATGAAGCCAACAGAACCACATCATCTGCAAAGAGCAGAGACGCAATTCTGAGGTCATCACCGCCTGGGGGAGGACACTCTCCTCCCCCAGGCTGTGCCTTGAGATCCTGTCCATGAATATCACAAACAGAATCGGCGACAAGGGGCAGCCCTGGCGAAGTCCAACACCCACTGAAAACGTGTTTGACTTTGTGCCGAGAATGCGGACACTTTGGTTATATAGCTTGTTATGTCCCCACAGGACCCCCCGAGGGACAACTTCTCCAAGTTGACAAAACACATGTGGGCAAACTCGCATGAAACCCTCAGCAGCCCTGCAAGGGAAGTGTCAAGAAGTGTCACTGACAGCAGCTTTACAACGGTAGAAAGAGCGGCAGAGTAGAAGCAATTAAATGAATTAGTGAATGGCAACAGTATTGTTGAGGTATTGTTTGAATGCACTGCTGGTTTAATCATGTTGTTGTTGTTGATGGTATTTGCGACTACATCATTATTTGAATGCTGCCTTTTATTTGAGAATGCACAGTAGTTGTAAATCATTTCAGAAGTAATATTACAAATTAATTTCCTCTCTTAGTGAAGTGTTTTGTTACACTATTCATTACTTCATGAACTCAATCGTCTCATCATTTATTCATTACAATTTCAATATAGATTGGTGTTTCTATCCTCATGTAGATTTAAAAGATCACGAAAAGACAAATTCCCCATTTGTAAGCAATCACCAGGACAAAAAAATGTGGATGTCCAATGTATTTAGTAAGATAAAGTAGTGGCAATATATCCACTTTTTCTTTTTTAAAGAAAAGATTACTGTTTTGTTTCTTTTAGCAGCAATCCTATTGCCCTTCAGGACTGCAGCCAGTGACACATACACACAGTCAGGTACACTCATCGCATAACAATATCCCATCCTCCACTGCTGCCTTAGTGACAAGCAGATGTAAAAACTCCGCCGCCACAGTCGAGAGGCTGCTTATGTTCACTTTGAGATTACTTGTCTGGAAAGAAACTCTCTGGACCTCAAAGACTTCCATACATGGACTGAAGTTAGAATAAACTTCAAACTTGAAAACCCATATCTGAAACTGTCTGTGAACATCAACAATTCAAAACTCAAACTGTGGGGTTATTAGCATTCTGCCTGTCAATTAATTCAATATAAAGATTCTTGTCTGGCAAAATAAAGACAGATGGTCAACTCTGCTTGTTGTCTTTAATTAATCATCTCCCATTGTCTTCCATTGCGGCCACCTGTTAATTGTCTTTGTGCTGTCGGAGAAATGATATTTCACACTTGGGTGTTTTCTCCTCTGAAATTCATTAAGTCCTAAAAATGAAAATATGTGGGTTGGACTGCAGTGAGCTGAGGTTTAGTCATCATTCTGTACAGGGTATCGACCGGCTTTTGTCTCTATCAGCTCAGACGATTTAAATTCAAATGCGTGACCGATGATGGCCCTCTCCTTTCATATTCCATCAATCTCTTCCCATCTCTCTGCGATTGGCATTTTCCCTTTTCCCCCCTTCTTCACTTCTCTCCCTCTCTGGGCTTTGTATGTATTTATGTGTGTGTGTTTACTGAGGAGAGGTGTTTCCATTCATTTGCCAGTCCCTTGTGATGCCTGCATCTCTTCCACACAGTTCTTATTTCTGTCATCTTTTTCTTCTGTGGTTTTTGTCATTTCTATGCAAAATGCCAAAGTGCTGGTGAAATTAGTCTTTCAATAAAGGTCATCAGTAAATGTCACATGCAGCATTTAGTATATTAATTAACATTAGAATGCATCAGTTACACACAGTCTTTGCTCTTTTCCTGTTTTTTTATTTTTATTTTTTACATAAAATTTGTATTAGCCACTGTACAGTACAGTACGGTCAGAATGCAAATACTGTATCAGTCAGCCTCCTGTCCAACTGTCTGTTTCTCTGGTTCTACATCAAGCTGTAGCATATAGTAAACAGTCTTGTCAGATTGGAAAGATTTCAAAATTAGGTGCTTTTCATAGTGTGAAGTGGAAAAAAAATGTTTCTGCAGCTGAATATGTAAATACCGATTTGGTTTAGGATCACTGTCGTGGGATTTTATTTATCTGGGATTTCTGTAAACTGCATTGCATGATCATCTAACTAAATAACACCGCACCAACAATTGTATTACTTTATAATATTGCTAAAATATGGATTAGATTATCTGTATTCAATTCTAGGCTAGTTTATAAAAGAAGCATATAATAGTAATAGGGCTGCAACTACTGATTATTTTCATTATCAAGCAATCTGGTCATTATTTTCACAATTTATCAATTAATTGTTTGTGTCAAAAAAAATGTGAAAAGTGCTCGTCACAATTTCCCAGAGCCTAAAGTGACGCCTTCAAATTGCTTCTTTTGTCCGATCAACAGTCCAAAACCCAAAGACTTCATTTACTGTCATAAATGACAAAGAAAATCAGCAAATGCTCACATTTAAGCAGCTGGAACCAGCAAATGTTCAACCACCGACATGTTCACTTGAAAAGTGACTGAAACAATTAATCCATTATCAAAACAGTTGGCAATTAATTTCCTTTTGATTGACTAATCGATTAATTGACTAATCGTTGCAGCTCTAGAAACTTATCCATACACCTGACCTCATCTGTGATCTTCATCCCTCACATGCCATTGACAGACCATGTTGTGGTTGTAGAGGCCCATGATGTAGTCTTTGGTGTATAACCACTTTGAACAGAGAATGAAGAGTTAATATAATGGACTTTCTTGTGTGCTTTTGAAAGTAATCCAATGCTAAAGTGCGCCCCCATGAGTGCTTTGCATCTATAATATCTAGAGGATTTGTACAACATTGGATGGATGTTGTTGTTGGATGTTAAGGAATTTTAGGCAATTTTGTTGATAATAACAACATAACAATTGCACCAGCTGTGTCCATTAAACCTGCATGAATTGATATTTTTTCCACTTGGGGGCAGCGCAACAAGCTGTAAACACAAGCACACAATGAAGTTGATAAGTCAATAAGACTAATCTGTGTTTTTTCTTGCACAGATTTCGTGCTGGTTTTAAACAAGCCTTCTGCTGCTGCCCCTGCGTCCCTCGAGGCTCCTACGAAGGCCTGGAACTCAAGTCCACTCGCTACCTTCAGACCCAGACAAGCGTTTACAAGGCCAGCCGGATGGAGACCACTGTGTCCACTGTTCTCCAGGTTGGGGACGACATGGAGCAGTCCAAGGTCAAGGCGATAGTTGGTCCAGGGCCCGGTGTGGCTGCGGCCGGAGCCAGACCACATAGCTCCTCCCTGGACCTCACCTCGAATGGGTCATCGTCCCGGAGCGTCTCCAAAACAGTATCAGAGACGTCCAGTTTCTACTCCAGTAACAACCTGCAAGAATAGACCTGAATACACAGGTGGCATTTTGCCAGACAGCAGGGAGAGAGAGTGAGCTGACTGTCCACATTGCTGCTTTTGCCTGCGTGTCTTCCTGCAAAAGTACAGCGTGAATGTGTGAGTTTGTCTGTCAGTGACTGTGGACTGAGTTTTTGATGAATACATTTCCAGTGTGTTCACTGGAACGTCATGTTAGGTAATTTGCAAGTGAGACTAAGTCCCTGTTCACCCACAACGCCCTTGTATAAAGTACTCATGCTGCTCACAGTTAATGATCAACTCCCATTCAAAAGTTTTGCTCAGTTTCAAAAAGGGATGACGGGCACTTTGACGACATGAGCACATTCCAGTTCAAATGCTAAACTGAAGCAGACACTAGCGTCTCCAATCTTCACAGCCCCTGCTTGTCACACCAGCCTTCTCTCGGTGCAGAGGGAAGATTCACACATCCGCAATCATACAAGCTGTGTGTCTTCACACAGTCTATTTTGGAGTGGAGCTGAGACCAGCATGCTTTGAACACAGCGGCTCCTCGTTATAACAAAGGTGTTCTCTGCGAAGATACATAGTTTGGTTTCCAAAAAGTTCTCTACACCTCTAATGGAGAAAACCTGGTTTTCACAGGAACTCTCTCCCCAGAAGATACATGTTGAAAACAGGAGGCAGATGTGTGGTTCCAGTTGAAAGGCTCTCCCAGAAGAGGTGATAGAGAAGAAAAACAACCAAGAGCTGATCAGAATGCCAACTCTATCTCCCCAAGCAGTGACTTCCTGAGCAATCCAATGTGCAAGACGAGTGCCTGTCTGGCTGAAGGAGTGCTCAGAGGATCCCCTGCAGGCGTTGTTGAAAGGTTCTGGCAATCACCTGAAACGCCGGAGGTGTCTTTCATCTGGCAAAACATTAGCATTCAAATATCAGTCTGAAACGTAGAGGTACTTAAAATGCTAAAGAGGCAACAGCGAACCTCAAGTGAAAACTGACTAAAACCTGAACTGCCCAATATGAGACCTCAAACCCAGATATGGTCCTCCATGACACCACTGAACCCAAACAACGCTGTGTGTAGCTTGGAGATCGCTCTGCAATGGACAGCAGATGAAACATTCCAGTTTCCTACAGCATCAATACAGTTTCACAATAATAACGACCTGCCTGTGTATCCCGCTCCACCTTTATCAGACACATGACACTGGGCCGTGATCTAAATGCAAGGCACCTCAAACTGTGAAATATTTATGTGACTCAACTATTTAGCTGCTCTACCTTTCCACCTGGCACTAACATGCACTCGGTGTCTTAATGCGATTTTGGTTGGATTACATTTACACCTGACAAATGTATCTCCAGTACACACTTACATTTCTTGTGCATTTTCTTGGTATTTGGTGGTTCAGGTGATCAGTTCTTCAGATTCTTTCAAATATCCACATCACATATGCTGCAGCTCCATCCAAATGTAATCCAGTCATACAAGATGCATGTTAATATCAGGTTTAAAGGGCTTCGTTGCAGCCTGGAATATGCACAGGCAGCCTGTTAGCTGTAGCGCTCTAATGTGCAGTGATGTGCCTTGCTGCGTAGCATAATGTATGTAAAAGGGAGAGGGGAGCAGAGACACAGCTCACTCTGCTGGGGTCCAGGAAAAGGAAGGTTAGCTAACAGGGGCTACGGAAGCCCTCTGGGACAAACTGTCCTAACCTCCTACAGTGGTAAATACTTAGTCAAACTGTCAGCACTACAGTGGCAAATAGTTTGATTTGATTTCAACATATTTTACTTTATATGATGATTATCAAACTTCTTTCAAGATATTCACTTGCCACAAGTTTCAATTGGAAGATTGCTCACAGTTTGTTTTTTTGTTTTTTTGATCATTTCTTAAAGGAAGTTGAGTTAATTAATGGCAGCCAGGATATTTTACTGCAAATATCCCGGGGTGAGCTTAATAACTAAATCCATAAGATTTACATATTTGCTGTGTACAGAACAAACACAGGCTTTAATCCACCAAACAGTGAAGCTGTAAGTCTTAGTGAAGTATTCGAAGAAGAGAAACAGGTTTTGCTTGCTTTGCATTGGAAATCAATTCAATTGTCTCACTATATGTTTATTTTGTGACTGAGTCCTTGGTTAAATCATGTTTCAAGATGGATATTCTTTGCCGTGTGCAACACATGCACACCCAGAGCGTGATCACCTGTTGACACCCATCACACACACACACACACACACACCCAACTCTTGGTCTATTCTCAGTGCACAAACACACTTGTTATAAATTCCAGTGTCAGCTGGCATGAAACTGAGGAGCACGTGTGAAGCATCGTGACGTTATTGGAATCATTATGACAATCAGTATTCAGACTTACTGAATAACGTCAGTATTCAGACGTTATTCACCATGTACAAAGCTAACAAAACTTTGTCTTAGAGACATGGAGACATATCTAACACTAAGTACGCACAGACATTAGACAGCATTAAAAAAAAATCAACGTGTCATCACTGACATTCCACTTTTTCACAGAGGCTAGAGTATAAAAGTAAAACATCCTTCAGAGCTTTTGGGACATTAATGTCATGGCTAAGTCATCAATTCAGTGAACATCAGAATCATAGATCTCTGGCTTTGATACTGCATGCTAACACGTTAGCATACACTGTGTTGAGTGATAGTGACTTCAGTTTTAGAGAAGAAGAATATTTACTCAAATTATAATACACAATTGGTAAGATAGTTGTTATGCCCTGAAGATTCACGACTTTAAAAACGAATTACATAATTTGATCATTTAATGACATATCATTAACCAAATATATCACTGTAAGTTTGTTTATGGACGTCCTGCAATCATGCACAGTGATTTGTACCTGTACACAGTCACCCATCACCCCCACTTTCAGTTAGTATGAAACCACAAGGATATCTTTAATTTCTGGAACACGTTGTCCTTCTAAAGGTGTGTTAAGACTGAAAGCAAAGTAAATTTTGTACCAACTGCACGTTAGCTGTAAGCTAACTAGCAACAAACGCACCGACCATTCAACACAATCCAACAAAGAAGTAAATAATATGAAAAAATAAGATGATCATATCTTACTTGTAATTTATTTGTTATACATGATTAACAACATGCAGCATGCAAGTAAGACCAAACAGTGAAGTTTATACCTGCTTTCTATCATTTACACCTTAATGTGGCTTTTTCCATGGTCCAGTTAATATGAGCTATTCACCAGTGACAACCTTAAAGTAAACACCTGCTAAATACAACCTGATCTCATGCTATTTCCCAACTTTACCAGTTGACAAGAACTCCCTTAGGCATCTGAATGGCCTGCAGTAGATTTTGGGATAGCCTACTGATGGTTGCATATGGTATGCAGTTGTGTGCTCCAAGTTTAATTTCTCATCTGCATTTTGAGGAATGGGACTGGCCTTGTTGACATATTATTCAGAAATGCATGGAGACAACACTTGTATATGATGAAGTGTCCACTGTTGTCCAACACTAAACTTACTGACACACACCAGTGTATGGTACAAGTCTACTATAACTCAACAGTATATGCTAAGAGTGTGTATGCTATGCTCAAGTGTTGTCTTGGAGCCCACTACAAGTGTTAGCAACATCACAGCCAATGGTTTAGCATGAATGATGTTGGTGGTTTAAAGCCCCTAAACTTCAAATCCTGAGTATTTCTCTATAACATTAAATATGAGTGAGTAGGTAAGCAACAATCAAAGTTTAATTTTGTAAAAAAAACCCAACCCTACTTAGTTATCATTTATTTTATAAGAGTTTAACACTTGCAAACTCAGTTAATCTGCTTCTTCAGGACTGTGTAGGTGTGGTTTGATCACATTTGATTGACAGTGGCCTGGTAACATAAGCAAACAACCCACAGATCTCATCAGATTTTGATTCTAATACTGCTAAATCCTGATCGGTGCACAGAAGTTAAGTGACATCACATTTTTTTTCCAGCCTTGCCCACTTCAAACCAATGAGGAGAGCATAGAGAAAAAAATACAGAAATCTGTTTGTGAAACAACCACAACTGTTCTAACATTGGCACAAAATGCTGTGTTCGTGTAAGTAGCTGATTTTAAACAAAAAGAAGGTTTTTAGAGCCTTTAAGTTTTCAAATATCCAAAATCTAATTCCATGAAAAAGAAATGAAGTGGTAGCTTCTCCTGTCAACAGCAGTGACAGACTATCACTCCTTTACTTTGTTTGTTTTTTGAGCAGAAGCATTCAAAGATGCAAATCAGCCTGAAATTACATTGTATTACTAAATGTCCATCTGCTGGGCTGGTTTGGCCACAGAGCCCCAGATTGAGCCGGGAGAGAACGAGAGCACTGAGGCTGATGTCATTTGAACATGCTGTAGTTATTTGATTACAATATGAACAAGACCTACACCCTTGATGCCTCCTGTCCTGATAGGATGATTTGGAGTCAGTGAGCTGGATAGGAAAATGTTCCTTGTCTGCATGTACTCCTGCAAGTAAATTACCTCATACAGTGCGTGTACAAGAGTGCAAATGAGTTTGTTTGTGTTTCCTTCTGAGGACCAACAGACCTCACAAGGACAGTGAGTTTAGAAATAGCTTCACCACAACACTCAGCCAAATCAACCATTTCAATTCACCACACAGCATCAAAGCGATAACCACAGCGTTTTTTGCTTTTGAACCCTTAATACAAAGTGATTTTTCTTCTCAGACTCTTTCATTTGAATCATTTTTAGAGGCCTGAAGAGGTAACACTACAGCATTGAAAGAAAGAAGCAAACATTAGAGAGAACACCAAAAAACAAAGTAAATTTAGTGGAGCATAATTTAATGGGGTTTTTTTCATTTCCTGCCCCGTTAATCATCTCGTGACCTCTTAGGGCGTTTTCACACCTATAGCTGGTTTGCTCTGGTCTGAATCAGGTGATGAGTTTGTAGACTTGGAGCGTTCTCCCC
>LKNJ01005421.1:0-24167 GCA_002120245.1 Maccullochella peelii
ACATGAAATCCAGAGGCCAACTCCTTCCCTTGTTGATGAAGTATTAAAATACTACTTTGTTCAGTTAAAATTCTGTTATGTTGTACTGTTAGCGTAAAATATTAGCTACAAAAGAGCAAGTTCATATTAACCTGTATAGGTTTCATGTTTTATCTTTGTAACCCTTTAGTACACAGCAAAAAGCTCTGTCACCTGAAAATTATAGAGCAAGTTTAGGCTGTGAAAGTTATATCTTTNCTCCACCACCTGTCTCCCATCTAATCCAGTGGCCACACCTGGGAGGCATCAGCAATCATCCTCACAGCTGAGGCCAGGACTTAAATAGCTGTGTTTTTCTGAGTTCCACGCCAGTTCGTCTTTTGAAGCTTTAGTGAGAAAGTACTTACCAGCCTTACCTTGCATGAGATTTAGACTTCCCGTGTATGACCGTGCCTGTCCTGGACTTTCCGCTTGCCGGCTCCCCTTTTGAATCTGTACTTTGTTGTTTTTTTGTGTTTTCAAGTAAAAGATTCCTTACCCTCCACCTGGTTTCTGCTGGTCATGCTTTTGGGTCCTCCTTCAACTACCGGTTGTGACAGAAATGTGTTTCTTAGAGAAATATAAATGGTGAAGTTGATCGTATATATGAATTTCTTTCCAAAGCCTTTGTCTTTCCATCAATGCAAAGGGTGGCTACTTTAAAGAATCTAAAATATTAGATAGTTTTGATTTGTGTAGCATTTTTTTGGTCACTGCATAATTTCATTTGTGTTATTTCACAGTTTTGATGTATTTACTGTTCTAAAATGTGGAAAATAGTAAAGATCTATTTTCAGTTAAATAAGATTGTGGACCCTGAAACCTTCAAAAGCCTGAAGTTTGATCCTGCAACTGAGACTTGAAAAAATCTTAACAGGTATGTTTGAAAATCTCTGAAGCAGTCTATTAATAAAATAGATAGTTCTACTTGTTCTTCTGACTTTTTTTTCCAGGTGTAACCCATCAATTAGGAATAGGGTCTGTTAATTGCACTAGTTGTGTGCTATAATGGATTTACTAAGTGTAAAGAGGAGGCAACTTTAGAATAGGGAACCTGTAAGTGTCAAACTACTAGTGAATTAGTTATGAGCAAGACCTCACTTTAGAATGGGGAACATATTCGGGGGTTAGACTTAATTTAGAGTTATTTGGACACTATTAACACTTGTAGTTTTGTTACATACGAATAGACCGTATTAAGGGAGAATGACTATTCTTGTGGTACTACCACCTTTATAATGCCCATACTGAGCAAAGCATATTAAGATCGTAATTCATGTACAACAACTCCCTTACTCTATCAATAAGCAGTAATTAGGAGGTTACTGAGGGAGAACTCTTAGTTAATGGCCTAGTAGTTGTAGAATATGGTCATGCAGAATAAGGCATTAATAAGTGCTTTATAATGACTAATAAAGAGCCAATATGCATACTAATAAGCGACTAGTTCATGGTTAATTTGTATACCTTAATATAAAGTGTTACCAACATGTCAATATTCACTCTGAGCCCTGTCCAGTCTTGGGGTGCAATTACAATAGCTCCAGACTGGACAAGCACTTGGTGGATGGACACGTAGAGCTGAGCCAAGGCGAGGTAGAGACCAACCTTGAGATGGCCAGGAGAAAAAAGGCCATTGCTCTCCTGGCCGCCGTGAGGGCCACCAACCCTGCAGTCCCCATGGCCACCTGTTTAGACCTTGAGTTGGACGAGGAGGATGAGGTAACTGTCGGTGGGGCTCCATTCAAGGTGGAGGAGGAAGAAGAACTTGCATGCACCAACCCCAAGTGCATGCAGCAGATAAAGACAAAGAAACTCCAAAGACTGGAGGTGGAACTTGCCTCTTCCCGTAAGAGCTTGCAGTAGCAGACCCTGATGCTCTGGAACTTCTGGAACAGTGAGTGAGGCTGGCTGGAAGGTGAAAAATATACAGATGGCACAGGAGTGAGTGACAAAATACATATTTTTCTTTCTCTGTGTTTTTCTGACAACCAAAGCCAGGAGAGGCCAGCAGAAGGAGCGATGAAGAGGAGGAGGGGGAAGAGACGGAGCAGAGCGGAGAGCCATCCAAGGAGGAAGGAGGAGGAGGAAGGGGAGGAAGAAGAGTAAGGGCCAAGTGGCAAAAGAAGTGGCCGTGGGCACAGCCCGGGATTGAGGAATTTAATTTTCACTGCCTCCATTGGTAAGATTAAAAGTAGGATCTATTTGTGTGTGTGATGTAAGAGTGTAATTCAATGTTAAATATTACTCACATCATTTTCAATGTATATTGACAGAGAAATACCTCAGGGACTACCAGCGGTTCCACGAGGGCAGCTGTCTGACCACCAAACAGTGAGAAAATGCCCGTTCCAAAGTGAGCCGAGTCAAGTCCTTTGTGTATTGTATGGCCGAAGGACAGAAAGACTTGTACTCCTGGCAGTTCCTGGACATTATGGAAGGCATGGAGACCTCATCAAAGTGATGTCTGTGTGTGTGTGTGTCTCTCTCTCTCCAAGGTGCTGAAGTGGTTTTTATGTTCTCTGTTTTGTCATGTCCTCCTTTCAGAACAACTGCAGGCGGAGCATACTCCACAGCTCCACTACCAGTTCTACGGCTATTTCTCGGCTTTCGTTGCTTGCATCTATGGTCACCATCCAGGCGTGCTGACTAACACATTAAAGAAGTCCTGGCTGCTAAATCAAGAAGCCAGTCCTCCCAGGGGTTTATCATCTGTGTAACTGTGAGGGTCTGGACTGATTGCTGTGGACTCAGTGTGGTTGTAATCTGTGTGTTTTCTTTGAAATGTTTTCTCTAACACAGTCGCTTTGTCTGTCTGTTTTCTGTGTATTGCAGGTCAGTGAACACAAGACAAACCGGGACTTTGGCACGGCTGAAATATTCCTCAATCCAGAAGAATACAGCTGGCTGGAAAAGTGGCTGGAGCTGCGGGCAGAGTACCGGCCCCCAAACAATCTTGTGTTCTTCACGCGGAAAAGGGCCTGCCAAGAACATGGTCTGATACATGCGGGGGGTGTGGACAGAAATGGGCCTGCCTGGGAGGCCCAATTTACTGACATCAGGACGGCCGTGTCAGCACATGTGAATTGTTTTCAGTCACTCATCCTGTGTTGCTTTCCATTAAAACTACTGGCATTACTAACAGAACAAATCTTTGTGTTCCTCTGTTCTGTTTCCAGGCCAAGAACGTCCACTCAGCGGAGGTGAGGAACAAGATGGACACATTCATGTGCTACAATACATGAAGATATGTTTGAAAATATAATAAAATTTCATATTTTCTGTAGTTGACCAAAAGGGTCAAGGGACCACAAAATCCCATTCTGGCAAATGGGAACATTTTTGAGCTTGTTCTAGGCCCCGCCCACAGTGTGTGCAAAATCTAACCCAAATGTCCCATACAAAAGTAAGCAAATGTCCCGTCCTAAAATAAACACTTGTTATTGGGCTATTCCTTTTGCGTGTCCAATAGCAGGAATTTGGCACTTTTGTTTGGGGGATTCAGTAGTTTGTAGTTATTTTTGGCAAGGTGATTTGTTTTGCATGGGGCGGGAGTAAGTGTGCTCCCCTGTCAGGTTCAGTGATGACACTTCTTTGGGTTTAGTTTTGCTGTATTACTAGTGTTGCGATAACCGTGGTTAGAGCACTTTTGGCTCAGGAGCACATCCATGGTTGAGGGTGGATCGCCAGTTTCTGGTTGCTTTACCTTGCCACTGGCCTTAGGTGCACAAGTGCCCACCACCAGTAACTGCATGAAGACCAGGGTTGAGCCTAGGTAGGTAGATTATAGTTAGGCAGTCAGCTAGAGGGTGCACTCACATGCTGTTTATGCCATAGCCTTTGGCTTGTGCACCAGGGTAGCCTTCACTATTTGTTGCAATAATTTCCAACAGTGTTGAAGATTTTTTGCTTCTCTCTCAGGAGATTTTAGATCTCTGCACAAAAAAGCAACTGCTGAAAATAGAGTATAATGAATGACATTGGTGATAACCATCTAACGATGTTACGATGTGTAGGAGGAGCAGCAGGAGAAAGACCCAAGTGCAGACAGACATGGATGAGCAGGTGAGGCCAATCAACAGACAATCAAGACTAGGGGAGACACGAGGGTGTTAGGGTTCATGGGGACAATCTGATAGTGGGTAATGGGATTGTAGTAGTGGGACCCAAACGCAGACATAACTCAGAGGTAGTAGTGAAACAAAGGTTTATTGAACTTAACTTGTGGGAATGGCAGGTAGACAGATACGTGAACACAGGTATGCCCAAAACGCAGGAACATAGAAAGTCCAAGGGCTCAGAGTACAGAAGTAATCAAACACAAGACAGTCCAAAACAATGCGGCAAAAATAACTCACAGAACGAGGAACAAAGAACAAGGCACGAAGAACATGGAGCAAGGAAACATCCAACAGTAAGTAATGGCCCAACAAGGCAAACAGGGAAAAGACAGGTATAAATAGAGACAGACTAACAAGGGAAAGAGAACCAGGCGAGTAACGAGACACAGGTGAACATAATCAAGGGAGAGACAAGAGAACAAGAGCTCACAGGAAACAAAGACCAAGACCCCAAAACAAGACCTGAACATACTCACACACAACCAAGACCAAACAAAGATCATAAGTCAAGACGAGAAAACATGAAACTACCATGAACATATAGTCAGACCTAAAATGCCAGATTGAAACATAAATCCCTACCAAACCATGAACTAACTAAAACACTAACTCAGAACTGACCATAAGCATGAACATACAGAGACCTAGGAAAAGACTTTCAAAGTAAATTCAGACAAATACCATAGAACCTAACAGAGGGCAGGAACACACTGGAAACAAGACAGACCAACCTTCAAAATAAAACAGGAAACCAGACAAAGACTAACGGATCATAATAATTTTGAAATCAAATTAATTTGAAAAGAAGGTTTTTATTGAGGACACATTAGCTGTTTCGATTAGCTGGCAACAGGTTTATCCTTTGACCAGCAAAGAGTGTTACTCAACTTGATTATGACAAAAGCAGAACTAGAGAACGAATTGGCTGTGGAGAAGATGGAACGTGGAACAGTCTAGACTGGAACTGATTAAGGAAGGCAAGCTTTCAGCTGTTGGTGAGTTGAGTAGGAAGTCATTTTTCTGCTCCGAGCATTGAATTACTTGAATTACAATATGCTAAAAGGTTATTATGGAATTTTTGACCAGTGATGACAAAAAAATACTGCCTACCCCATTTAATGGGTTAAGAATGCATACAGTTGGAGAGGAGGAGAGAGGAGCTCAGTGCATCATGGGAAGTCTCCCGGCAGTCTATACTAGGCCTATAGCAGCATAATTAACCGCTGGTTCAGGGTTCACCTGAGCCAGCCCTAACTATATGCTTTATCAAAGAGGAAAGTCTTAAGCCTACCCTTAAATGTGGGAAGGGTGTCTGCCTCCCAAACCCAAACCGAGAGCTAGTTCCACAGGAGAGGAGCTTGATAGCTGAGGGCTCTGGCTCCCATTCTACTTTTGGAGGCTCTAGAAACCACAAGGAACCTTTGAGATGGCCTATGAGCTCTTTAAGATATGATGCCTGACCATTAAGGGCTTTGTAGGTGAGAAGGATTTAGAAAACTCTATTTATGGATTTTACAGAGAGCCAGTGCTGATAAGCTAATATGGGAGAAATACTGTATGATCTCTTTTTCTAGTTCTTGTCAGTACATGTGCCGCAGCATTCTGGATCAACTGGAGAGTCTTAAGGGCCTTATTGGGGCAGCCTAGAAGTAACAAATGCATGGACTAGTTTTTCTGCATCTTTTTGAGACAGGATGTGCCGGATATTTGCAATGTTACATGGGTGAAAAAAGGTAGTCCTTGAAGTTTGTTTTATATGGGAGCTAAAGGACATATCCTGATCAAAGATAATCTGAGATTCCATACAGGGGCGCTGGAGGCAAATTGCAGGAAATCTGCCAAGTGCTTGTCCAGTCTGGAGCAGGAAAATTGCAGATCACCTAGGTTTTTATGTCCTTAAGGCTGCTTGAAGTTTAGCTAACTGACTGGTTTCATCTGGCTTTTTCGATATAATTGGGTATCATCTGCATAACAATGAAAGTTTATGGTGTGTTTCCTAATAATATTAACTAAAGGAAGCATATAAAGTGAATAGAATTGGTCTAAGCACAGAACCTTGAGGAACTCTGTACATGTTAACAATGAATCCTCCATGCACGCCAAAGTTAGTCACAAACTGAGCTCAATCTGATAAATAGGACTTAAACCAGTTTAGTGTGATTACTTTAATGCCAATTAAATGTTCTAGTCTCTCTAATTGGATGATCCATATTTTTTCCTAAGTATGTACATTTTTTAGTTTTCAACATATGCTAATTTGTGCAAAGGCGTTTTTCATCTGCAATAGAAATAGTTCCCCAGTGCCTACATTGGTATTTTTGCTTATTGTGATGTCATTTCTTGGATTATTTTAAAATGCTCCATATCCCTAAAATCAGCTAAAAGTCTATGTAAGTCAATAAACCATAAATTAAAACCGTTCCACCCATGGACATTCACGGCGCCACCTTGTGTTTTCACCATGTTTTGCACTGCATGTTACGTAGCTTGATGATGTCATCAACCCATGACACAAACCTACAATGTGATGACACAAAATCTAGAGCATTCATTTTTTTTGCCTTCTTATTTTACATCACTTTAAAGAGGAGTATGCAAACAACGACCTCCCGTGGGCAGTTTGCAACGTTATGCTATATCTTTTCTCAGGACAAGCAAGAATTACTTTGACCCCTCTTTGTCAAGGATAAAGTGTTCTCTCAATCAATTTCTGCAAGCTTCCCAGGGAACCATGGCAACAACAACAAATAATGACTTCATTAATCAAAGACATTTACCATCTAAACAACATTTGGCAGCAGAAAACACAGCAGCTCCTCTAAGCTGGCCCCTATTTAGCACAGCACAGCTGCTTGGATGAGGCAGTTTATTTAGAAGAAACATCAGGTCCCTTGGGGGAAAGCAGCCATAATGGTAGTGGTGGTAGTGGGAGGTATACATATGCATGCTCCCACATTTCTACGCCTTTATAGGATGCCTTTAACGATGGGGTTGACAGTGTATTACAATAAATCTTCAACACAGAAAAAAGAGGGCAGGAAAAATATCTGCAAGCATCAGCATCAGTGTTTGGGCCACAGTGTGATTGATTTCTCTGACCATTCCCTGTTGGCTCTGCCAGAGAGAAATCATCAGAATAGGCAGACAACCACTGACACTTTATCCCTGGAGAAAAACACTGCCAGGCATGGACACTGTTTATGCATACACTTAGCAAACAGCACATAGTCCCACTTTAGAGACAAGTGTTAGTTGTAACGATGTCGGTCTTCTTGAAGGAAAATATTTTTTTTGCAACCTTAGTAAGCCAGTACATTCATCAGAACTGCTTGATGTATGGTTGAGTCGCTTCGGAAACCCACACTTTTCAGACGTCAGAATGGAAGGGCTGTGTGCCAGTGATTGACCAGGTGTGTGGAGGTGAGAAAGGAGTGAGGGTTTGAACTTCTCTCTCTAGCTCTCTCTTCTTTATTCTTTACTCAACTATGTCACCTTTCATGTGTGGTTCATGTTTCATGTTCAACTGAGTGCAACACTGTGAATCCAGGAGAGAAAATGTGCACCGTTATACCCATGTTTAATGATTATCGCGTCTCACCCCTCTCTATGACGGCTGGCTTTTCACTCCACCTTCCAGTGTGACTGTTTGGAACACCTATAAACACTTCCAGTTCCAACGTGGCAACATGTCGTAAGAACTAGTTTTTTTTTCTGTAGACACAGAAAGTAGTTCTCTGGAAATCCCTGTTTCTACTGTAGCAAACTGCATAATATGTCACATGTACCGGGTTAGCTTTTTAGAAAGCCATAGTCACTGGCTACTTTTCAGATTAACATTTTACATAAAAAACATTTGATAAGCTTATAAAATACAATATGTTGGTTAAACTAGTCGCCCCAAACACTTTTGTTTGGACCCCTTTGTCATGTTTCAGATGGTTTCATTTAACTGTTTGAGGCCCAAAGGGGTCAAATTATTCAATATTTCACAAAAAAGTAAAGAATTTTTTCTGCCTGCCTGCCTCATTAATCATCTCTCAACCTCTCAGATTTATCTTGTGACCCTTTAGAGGGGCCTGATCCCTACTTTGGGAACAATTTGACTAAAATACCTAACTGTAGATGAGGTAGTTAAAAATAGCTCCACCTCAAGCAGCACAGTAAATGCAGTTTGCAAATGAATGTAATACTATAGCAGACAAGAGGCATTTTTCTGCACAGAGTACTGTTAATACTGTACTTTTACTTAAGTAAGATTTTGAATGCAGGACTTGTACTTGTGGTGGACTATTTTTACATTAATCTATTGGTACTTTTACTTGAGCAAAGGACCAAAGAACTTCCACCACTGCTGCTGATGATTGACCTTGTGAATAATAATTTGACAAAGTAATCTTAACTGAAGATCCACTTATTAGCTTTCAACTGCATCTCACAATCAGAATGAGAAGGTAACCCCTGTCACTGTTCAATGATGGTCTCTGGTGTCAGATGTAAATGTCCTCCTTAATCTTTCTCCAGCTGTCCACTGACTCCTAGTCGATGACCTATGACTTCTTCCCAGTGGATGGTGTGAGCAGTTTTGATCTGGTGTTCACAGACTTTTGATGTGATCCTTGTGACTTGCTAACTTTGGTTGGATGTTCTGACAGTCTAGCCATGTGTGGGAGTCCCACTGGGATGCTTCTGGTGGTGGTCCCCATTTAGTTAGCAGTATCTGCCTGATTCTTTTAACCCTAACAAAGACATCTATACTGTTCAAATACATGTCTTTTAGCCCAAACATTGACAATAAGATCCAGATTTATAAATTACCAGAACTTTTCTTCAGTGACCCAAATGACTGCAGAAGTTTTAGTCCACAGCACAAACACCATGACTTGAATTTCTGAAAAACAATGCAATTTTCAAGGAAAGCAAAAGATCATTTTCTACTGTGCAGTTCCACAAATACTCCCAAATAGAGTGGAACAGCACAGCTCAGTAACACAGAACAATTTGTTTTATACAGGCTCACATAAGCCCCGAGCTTCCTGTTTTCACAGCTGAATGGAGTAGCATGGCAAGCCGTAATGTGTCACAGCCAGCCATGTCATTCAAGAACAAAAAAGCACAAGTAATGAAAGCCAAAATTACAGCAAAGCAGCAACTCTCTCCTGGAGCCAAAAGGGAAATGACACCAAGGCTGTGGCCCACATGCTGTGACACATGTTGTGTCACAAGCTGTGAAATTACTTCATCCTTCTGTTTTGCCTGAGGAGGACAGGTGACCCAAGTGGAGAACTGGACTCCTTTGAAGGCTGAGAGATGTGATTTAGTGCTGAACTTTAAAAGGACTGCTGCTTTTCTAGGCACTGGGCATTGGTGGTAATAAGCAGTATATGAGGGAGTATTGGAGGAAGGATATGGGGGAGCAGAGGCCACTGTCTGGGCACTGGCCCCTCTGTGCTACCTGTTATTTGAGACAGTGGGAATGCTGTTAAATAGCCTGTCTCATTACAGCTAAGCCCCTCTGGAACAGGTACTCTCCCAATGGACACTAGAGATAAAAAAAAAAGCTGTCTTTGATATCTTCAATGCCTGACTGAGCTGAGGAACCAAAGAAAACCACATCTATTCACTTAGATTTTAGATTTTAAGGGACATTAGCACATACTTTGTATACTGTATATAATATGTTAAAAACATGTTTCTGCTGTTCATTCAGTCTCTTGTCCAGGGTCCTTACTGTTTCACTGAAGTAGTGGCCCCTTACAGCTGTCACATGTGATGTCATATGCTCTGTCTGGGAAGCGCCCAGTTGATTATTTTACATCCTTGAAGACTTCACGGATGTAAAATAATGATTATCAGTTGTCATGAAGGTTGGAGATTATCAGTACAAGTGTGTCACAATTGCTGTCCAATGTGCATGATGTTTCGTGGCCCATCAGTCATGCTGACCGGCAAGATTCGTTACTACCCAGATGGGATGCAGTCTTTATTGCTGACATGATTTCCCTTTGCAAACATCAGTGTTATTTTAAGAAGCTTTGCAATAACTGCCTCAACTATTGTACCACTCCTGAGCACCAGTCTGGGGTTTTCAGTTTATCTTGGTCATTTCTGTGCTGATAATAAAGGTGTAGCTCTGTCTCCAACTTGTACTGAGTTGAAATTGCATCTGATTATCAATTAGACCAAGAGACAGTGATGCACAGCATGTGTTATAACAAAGGAAAATATGCTGCAGGAACGATTTACACTATATATTTTTTCACATCAATATTGCCTATTAATACACACACAGTAACTGCACCCTACTTACGTTTAATTTGAATCTCGGATGTGAGCTTGTATTATTTTACTGAAAGACATTGCTGTGTGTGTGTGTGTGTGCGTGTGTTAATATGTATTGCTTGTCTGTCTACACCTGTGAGTTTAAGTCTGTCATATTTCCAGCAGGCTATTACCTGAAATGAGTCACTGCGTTGTCTCCTTTTTTTGGTAATGGTAGGGGCCACACCAGAAGTGTAGCCCAGGGGCCCATTACCAGCTTAATTGGCCACTGTGTGTAAGGAGTATAATAAATTCTGAATTCAAAGCAGTTGCTTGGAAGTAGTGAGGAAGCTGCACTGCATCCTATTAAACTCTTCACTCAGTTGTAAAAGACCAAACAGCTGATGGTTATGGAATGTTCCATCTGTTAAATTGTAATTTAGGTGAATCTCTCCAGAATAATTTCAAACAGACAGTAGAGAAGAACATAAATGTTTTTCGTACAGCACAAAGCAAAGGTTATCTATATAACAGCAAAACACTGAACATGTGTTGCAAAAAGTTTGACAGTTGAGGCCAAGTTTGTTTCCTCACAGCGACTGCACTTTGAGTACCACATCCTCCTACTCTCCAGTCACCCTGACACCTAGTCCGCATTTACTGATGACACACTGCAGTAGGCTATAGGTTCTGGGTGACTGGCTCAGAGACTGGTAGCCACTTTGTTTGTAAAGATAAAGCGGCAGAGCGTCTCAAGTGTCAGGGAGATAGAGAGAGGGCAAAGAAAAAGAGAGTGTCAGCATGAAACAGACTTGTTTGGCTGAGGAAATCTTGATGATTTGTTTTCGGCTGTTTAATAGTGGAAGGGCCCAACTTCTGAAACTCACAGCAGAGCCAAGAGGAAAGCCCAGGGGCCTGGCCAGCTTTAATCTGTCCTTACTGTCCAAATGTCACAAATGCTATGAAACTGCTTGATGCTTGACTACAGCAAATTACTACTGTACTGTGAAATTAAACGCAGCACATAAAATGTTACAGCACTATTGTAGGTTGACTGGCATAATGGAACAGCTGAATGAGTATGAAAATATTTTTTTTCTTTTTGTATAGCTAGTGGGGAACAATGACAATTTTACGGAGCCCCTGCTGAGCTCAGCTGAGTAAAAAAAAAAGCCAAATCTGTACTCTCGGTTAACAAATCTGTGCGCACGGATTGCGCATGGAGGTTGGTTTTGGATTGAAGAGCACAATAAATACAACATTACACAATGAAAGCTGTAAACGTCCAGTGCAAAACACAATATAGCATTAAATCTACCCTTAAATCTAGATAATGATGCAAAAGGAATGGAGCCTTTTGATGGCGACCTTAAGAGAAGTTGTTTGCAAATCCATGGGCACGGATCCGAGAGCAAGGTTTTTAAACCATGCACACGGATTTGTAAACCGAGAGTATAGATTTACACATGGCTCTTTTTTATTTCTCAGCTGAGAAATTTCTCAGGCTTATTCACTTTCTTTCTGAGAGTGAGATGAGAAGATCAGAGCTGGAGTCAAGACAAAGTTAGCTTAGCTTAGCATAAAGACTGGGAGTAGGGGGAAGCAGTTAAGCAAACACTGGCAGCAGTATTAATAATAATTGTAACAATTCTAGGTCTAGCGGCTAACTGCCACAGTATGCTCATTCAGTGGGCATAACACTGCTGCAATCCCGCCAGCAGAATCATGAGGTCTGTCTAATTGTTGAGGTATTCTAACCACCCGGCAAACGCCTCCTCAGCTATATTACTCATTCCACCGAGCTGCTATAAAAATGCAGAGAATTTATGGCTCAATTGAAATACTTAATGCTTCACTAATACTTGGTATTCTCAGATGAACTTGATGTCTTTGGGATGTTAAGAGACTTGTCTAAATGAATCAACAAGTCCATTCTTCTTACTTACAATTACAATTATTTGCCAGAGGTCCAATATTGTGATGTAAACAATATGGAGGACGATTCGGTCCAAGCAATTGACACAAGCCTGCCCTTTCTGGCAGCATGAGACCATAGACAGCAGAGTACTGGTATATCTGTTTTTATGTTTAAGTAAACCATTGTCAGATTTTCTCAAAATTTGGTGACATTTGACCAATGTACCTTGGAGCTAAAGAACATAATTGTGTCATCATGCAACCTAATGTCAGATTTCCACCAAATTTAGCATGGAGTATCTGGATCATGAAGTGCGCATTCCAGATGTGGTGTCATTTGAAGAATTTATTGGCCTCCAACAAAAATTAAAATTAGATTAAATATTAAAAAATGTGTGGCAACTCCATCCATTGTTAGATTTGCACATAATTTGGTATAATAATGGTATTTGGTGTCATCTAATATAAGCTTGAGATATTGTTACAGGACCACCTATGGCTGGAATTGCAACAAATTTGGCATGATAGATCTGGATCCTATCCAGGGTTCAAAAAGTGATATAATTTGGATCTGATGGTGAGGTAAAGTGTTTTCCCAAAAATGACATTGTACAATCTAAGATCATAACCATGTACACATATTACATAACCCAAGCTAAAACAAAAGTGATGCTTGAACTTTAATATGAAAAACACTCCAGGTATATCATGTATATAAACAATTTGAAGCTCCCTCCATGGTCTAGACTTCAAATTACATGCTAACAAACCCTATTATCGATAATATAATACTTTATCAAATAATTTTTTAGGTGAGAACATCGCACATTCACTGCTGGAGTGCCTTTTACCATTGTGAATCAGTACACAGTGGCGTGGTGGCCGGGAACCTGTAGTGTTAATGTCTTTCACACAGTGGAGACTGGCTGTCTCACAATCCCTACGCTGTCAATTCCATCATTTCTTCTTATCAGACACTCTACTCACGATCCCTGCGCTGTCAATTCCATCATTTCTCCTATCAGTCTCTTTACTCAGCCCATCTTATCCATTTGAAAGTCCCTGAGGTGAAGTACACAATCATTTCCACGGTAGGCCTACTACTCCCTCATTCCTGTGTCACTACTCCTTGTATTGCCCTCCCTCTCTCTGCTTCCAACCCTCACAGGTAATACTGAACTGACAGCTTTCATTCCTGCTCCAACAAAGATCACAGAAGACAGAGAGGGGGCTGAAGCCCAACCATCACAGTAATCTCCCCTTTGACTGGCCATCAACTCGTCATGTCACCACCAGTAGACAGTAGAACCAGACTGGTGTCAATGCTCACACATCATCTCCATTCACGCCTGGGACAAGTGGCATGTCTCGCTTTCGTCTGTGGAGACGCTGGTTGGGGATAGTGTTGGGAGCACCATGGCACTCACTGTTGAGGGCGGCTGTACTTTCTCTTAGCATCCTTCACCTTCTCCTTCTCAGTCTGTAGGACACTGCCTTGTACTCATCCATGTTGGGGGATACAAGGCCTGAATTGTAGGCAGCAGTGCAGGCATACAAAGTATTGGGGATGGATCTGTCAGCCCATGGTTTTTGATTAGGAAAGGACCTAATCCTTACCGTGGGGATGATGGTGTCAGCTAGTGTTGTTATGAAGCCCGTAACAACATCGGCAAACTCACTGACGTCTCTGGAACTGGATTGGAACATGTCCCAGTCAATATCACTCACTGTAGCATGGCCTCTGATTGGTTGAACCACCGCTTTACATCTCTCATGACTACCACTTCCCGTGCAAATCTTTGTTTATACTCTGGCAGGAGGAAAATGGCCGCATGATCTGATTTGCCAAACGGAGGGAGAGAAACAGCCTTGTAGCCTCTCTTGAATGGTGTATAGCAGTGGTCCAGAGTTCTTTGCCCTCTGGTGGCATGTAATGTGTTGATGGATGTTAGGCACGACTTTTTTAAGGTTACCCCTATTGATGTCCCCAGCCACCAGCATAGCCGGGTCAGGATGTTTGTTCTGATTTCGGCATAACACATCATGTAAGTCTGATAATGCTACGTCGATGTCCGCTTGTGGTGGTATGTAGCCTGCTGTGATGATATCTGAGCTGAACTCCCAGGGAAGGTAGAATGGACGGCATGAGATTTACAGATGGTACAGGTTCGATGAGCAGGAACAGGTAAGGAGTCTTAATGTCCTTGGGGTTGCACCAGTTGTTGTTAGTCATGAAACATGAACCCCTCCACCCTTGGATTTACCAGACTCTCCCGTTCTACCTGCACGGAAAACAGAGAAGGGGCATATGACTTGATCCAGCACCAGCAGGGTCAGCCATGTCTCTGTCAGACAAAGGATGTTACAGTCCCTTATGTCCCATTGAAATTTAATCTTCGCCCTAAGATCATCTAACTTATTTTCCAGAGACTTGACATTAGCAAGAATGATACTGGGCAGATGTGAACGGTGGGCTTGGGCTCTCAGTCTGAACCAGATGCCGCGTCTCCACTGTTGTTGTTATGATTCACTTGTATGATTTCTGCTGGCCACACTGGATTGATGAATAAATGGTACAAATAACTTTGTTTTAAACAAAAGCCTATATCCAGGAGTGTGTTGTGATCGTAGGATGTTACTTACTAAAGAGTTTGTAACAAAAAACATAAAAAATAAATTTTTACCAAAAAAATCACACACAATCTCTTTGGATACATAGAAATTTCACATAGAAACAGACAACCATTCACGCTCACAGTCACACCTATGGGCAATTTAGAGTCATCAGTTAACCTAACCTGCATGTCTTTGGATTGTGGGAGGAAGCAGGAGTACCCGGGCAGGCACGGGGAGAACATGCATACTCCACACCCTCTTGCTGTGAGGTGACAGTGCTAACCACCGGAGGGAGATTGTAACCCCTATTTCTGTTCAAAGATAGTACAAAATAAAAATGTGTTATCATGCTTAAGTTGCCAGGAGAAGAATATTGTGAGAAAATAAATACTCTGAGAGTAATGGTTTGCAGCTTGTTTAGAAAAATAAAAAGTGATATTTCTTACAAAACTTATTGAGCATGAAAGTTCAAGGTTCAAGGTCCACTTAGTAACTTTATGGAGGTCTTAACTGCTTCTCACAGCCATCATTAGCAAAAAGAAGTTTTAGGTGTTTAATCAAGACCATCATCTTCCATAACCAATGCTTTGCGTTGCCTAAAGATAAGATGATGACACTGAATACACACTGAATTGCAAGATGCAATTGAAAATGTCCTGAAAACTAGTAAGAGGACCTTTTGAGTTGAGATGTTGAGACTGTTCCCAAGATCAAAAATGAATTACTATGTTCAAATTGAGAGACTAAGGCTAATTTAAACTGCTCTGGCCTGCAGAGAGATGGGTAGTAAGAAAAAGCAGGACAGACACATAATGCAAGAGAAAAAACATTGGTAATAGGGAATGTGTTATCCATTCCAGTCCCTGTCTCATAGTAGAACACACAGCCTGTCTCTCATTCTCAGCGAACAACTGTTTAAGGCTAAATCAAACTCTTCAACTGAGCCTGCAGCACTTCCCCCTTCTTCCTCTAAACCTCTAAATCCTTCAATAATAAAAACAGAGCTGTGAGGCACATGTCGTCCTCACAGCCCTGCTTTTCTCTGAGCCTCTCCCAAACATCACAATTCCTGAAGTGAATCTGTGCTTTGTGCACAAGACAGCCTCACTTCAGTCTAGCTCTCTCCAAAACTTGAACGTAATTTAGTGCCGGGGAGTTTTTGAAACATTTATGTGGGCTGCGCCATGCATTTTTCATCAGAGGGCGGTAAAGTTTAAAGTATGACACACCTACTGTACTGCAAGCACGATGAGACTCACAGCTCCATTGTTATCAAACTTTATACAGTACAATGAGCATTGGAAATACTTGTTTCTGATTGATATCTTAAAGGTCATGCCTGTCAACACTGTAACCACTAGTAAACATCGGTGAGCAAGGTACTAAACTTAAGGGTACCACAACAACAATACTTTTGCCACATCACCAGCTAAGTCAGTGGTGAAGCTAAACTAACTATAGGCTAACCTGCCAACATGCAAACATACTTCCTTTGAGGTAAATGCAAACATCAGCATGGTAGCATGCTCACAAAATGTGATAGCATTTTTACATAATAAGTTTGATTTTGACATTAGTGGGACCATAAAAGCCACAGTCCACAGGGGCCCCCCTGGAAGCTGAGGCTTTTTGCATTTGTGATATTTATGATTTTATGTCATCTAGATCCTTTAGTTATATATATATATGGTAGTCAACACACTCATAAAGGGAGTTTTTATTTTAATTTTATATACATAGTATAGTATTCATGCCCAAATGATTAAAACCATGTATGACTGAGTGCTTAATAGACCCTTAGTATACCAGTGCAACCTCGGTGTAATACAAAACAAATATCTACATTTACCCTTATTTGTTTGTCCAGCTAATAAATGTAAGTCCAATATTCACTCTTTTAGCTCTGGTTTGGTTCTCCACCAACTCCTTAGAAAGACTTTGCCTTTGTTTGGTGCTGAGCAGGTAGTGTACAGTGGGTTCTTAGAGCTTTTTCACTGCTGAAAACAGGTTGCAGAGGTTGCTGAGACTGAATAAATACAGGCAATGTGCTGTGAAACCAAAACAGTGAACTAAAAAAAGCTCTGTAGAGCTGGTGATAGGGCTAGTTTTTGATCTCTTTTGAGTGTTTTTGCTTATTTTGATTATATACACATTGCTGCAAACTGAGCAACCAGCAGAGTACCATGGAGGGCCCTGTTTAAAATAAGTGTAAAGATCATACAACTGGTACATCACTGCCCAGCGAGTGCACCCATAGTAATCAAATAAGGGCTCTGCCAGAGGGAGGGTATGTATTTGTGTCTCCAGCATCTCTGATTTTAACCTGTGGTTGAACAGAAACAACTCTTTTGTAAACCAAGTCTGTAGAAAAGAAAGAAGACTTGTGTCAGTATTCACATCTTGGCCAAACCATTCGTAATCAAAATATCCAAGGCTGAACATGCCCTTAAATTAAAACTGAGTCATCAGCCATTTTACATCCAAAGAAATTGAAACAAATATGATCTCTGCCACTTCTCTGAAATTTAAAATAGGCTGACTCCTGTCATCACCACTGTATTCCACAGTGTGCTTGAAGCTTGTTAGGTTACTAACTGCTATGAGTTACATGGACTAAATCACTTCCCCTCAGGTGGGAGAGATGATTCATTGAGCTTCCTTCAACCAGTGAGACTCCAATGTCTGTTGTGTGTGAAAGAGAGGCAGATGGGAAGTGATTGAGCGTAAACACTGGAGGGCTCTGAGGAGGGATGATGTGACAGCGTCCGGGCTCATCATGCCCCAGTAGCCACAGATACACATTCACTGCTTTCACAAGCCTAGAAAAGGCATATGGATTATAGTTCCTCCAGTGCACTAAGGAGATATGGGTGATTGTAAAGTTAGAGACCAGACTAAGGTGTAGGCTGGCAACATTTTTCTTACTGCCATCAAATCTTATGTTCAATCCAACAATGAATGTATGCTACTAACAAGTATTGTGTGTGTATCCAAAGCCAGATATATCTTCTTCCTCTGTGCCATAGAGCTCCATTGTTGTCCAAAATATTAAACACACATCAACGAGCCACACTGTTGCACTGGATAACATGTTCCTTCATTACCATGAACACACACACACACACACACACACACTGTAGTTTATTTTTGACTCAATCCCACATACATTGTCCAGCTAGAGCACCAAATATGTATTAATCTGCAGCTGAAAGTAGTCCCTAACAGATACTTGTTTAATGACATAGGCTCTGATTCTGTGGATGCCTGGGAGCTTGGACTCCTAAAGGGAAATCGTACTGTGAAATGATCATATCAGAAATACAGTAAGATAGTCCAGTGAAGATACATAGAGAAATGGATATGATGAACATGCAGTGTTTTATCTGTGAGATAAACCTGTGTTCATTCCCATATCTATACCTCTCAATGGTTTCATACAGTGATATAAAGCATTTGTATTGCCCTGTGAACCAGAAAGCACGTTTAACGAGCGTACAGTAACTTTCAGACTGAGGCTGTTGCAAATTGAGTTAACCAATAGCACTTACTGTCCATTAGCACAAAATAGCTTTACACAAATTCACACATTTTTAATAAAATGTAAAACAGACAGAAGCTGTAGCAACTTGTTCCTTGTACGACGTATAAACAGAACACAATAGTTAAGACAAACAAAAATAATTTAAATACAGGTTATTCAGTCCAAATCAGATAATGCTTCAACATGACATCTAGAGCCCAGTTTGAAAATTTGAAAATTCCAACAATTGCCTAAGAAAGCAATCAGTTACACTGGCATGGTAAATGGTTGGACCTCTGTGCACTACTGAAAATGTTTAAATACTGTCTGTCCTTACCAGCACACGTTTCTTTACATTGTGTCTCTGTGCCCCTTTTTGGCTCAGGTGTCAATTAAACATGTTCTAATCCGCACACACAGAGGCTTGGAGGCTAAAGGAGCATTTGTGATGCACTAGTCAATTAGTCAATTAATCGATGAGTCAACCGAATATTAATCTGCAGCACTTTTCATAATCGTTGGTTAATGGTTAAAGACAAATCTTTGCATAAATGGCAAACATTCACAGGTTCCACACTCTCAAATGTCAATAGTTTCTGGTTTTCCTGTTCTTCTATGATAATAAACTGCTTATCTTTGAGTTTAAGACTGTTGTCATCTTGGGCTATGGGAACTTATGATGGGCCTTTTTCACTATTATAGACCAAATGAATAATCGATTAATCAAGAAAAAAATTGGTAGAGTCAAGACCTTTTTTTCTTCCTCTGAATTAAAATATGAATACTAGTCACTGGGCATGATTTTTGATGGCAAAAATGTATTGCTATTTTCACTTCAGTCAGCCTTTAAATGAGTGTCGGTTTTGATAAGAAAACCATGTTCACAGCTCTCAGTGACAGATTCATTTTTAAAAAAGACATTTCAATTACAGAAATGTGTCTGGTTGTTTGTTCTGTTTTTAAGTCTGAATTCGGCTTAAGTGCTTCAGAGATCTCCAGGAAAACAATGCATCCTCTTGAAGCTCTGCTTACCCTGAATGAGCCCAAATACCTACTAAACAGCCCACATTGACACAAGGAAACGGGATGGATACACTGTCAGGTTTCTGGTTATCAAAGGTGGCCTCAGAAATGTCTCCTGCCTCTCTTGCAGAGTTTTCCCTTCAGCTGGCAAATGGTGGGATGGCCAAATGAAGCAGCTCTGACAGGCAGTTACTGTATTTAATATCTCTTGGCAGAGGGAAGGAGTCATTGTTTGGGTTTGAGCACAGTGAATCCCAGGCAGGATCAACTGTGACAGCAACTTTCAATTCAATTCAATTCAATTCAGTTTTATTTATATAGCGCCATATCATAACAACGTTATCTCAGGGCACTTTGTCATAAAGAGCAGGTCTAGACCGACTTTCCATCCACCATCCTCCAATTCTTATCCCCCCAACCTCCTCCTCCAGCCTTCTCTGCTAAGAGCAGCCACAATCCAAATGAAAATAAAGACACATGAATATTTTACTGCCACTGGATTCATTGTGTCTTTAGCGGGGTCAAAAACAACAACCTTGTTTGGAGAGTCATTGTATAAATTATGAATTCTTAAAAGTCTTCTGAATGCAGATTCGGGGTAATTATTTGTTGGTCACAATCTCTTTTGTCTGGACTCATCTCAGCTCAGTGCTCAATGCGATCTCATGCCTTCATATATTGTTTCAAATCAACAGCAGAACAAATGAAAGAGCAATTATCGTGGCGTGAGCAGAGCAAGTTTCAGCATTCATCTGCACCACAGGCCACAACACAGCCTGGAGAAATCAGGCAAGGCAACCCAAATGGAGTTTAAATGTTTGCTCTATAATTAGATTAAACCAAGTTGAAATACACTGTTGCCTTAGGTGACTCGTTAATGTGTACATGCTTATATTTCAGACCAAATTACCGGCTCTGCTATCTAATCTGGAGTAGGATTTGCATTATGTTCCTTTTTAAAGATGTATATAAATGGATACAGGGAGGATTAGGAGATTAGGAGAGGAAAGTGCATTAGTATACATTTAACTATCACTCACAGTCCCAGTTTCCCCAACACACACACACACACACACACACACACTTCCAGTTTTATACACCCTCCCCGCTTCCCTCCCCTGTCGTATTTGGAGTGTTCTCAGCACACAGGGAATAATAGGGAGCAATAATAATAGGCTGCGAGCCAAGTGAAGTCAACTGCTCCACTGCCTTCATCCCAGCTCTAAATCACTTTTGCCATATTCATGAAGAGGTTGAGATGTGTAGAGGGAGGACCGAACATCAGAGTTAATCAATCCTTCCAGGAATTTATGACCATGTGTTTACATGAATTAATTTTATCCAATTCTTAAAATATTTTCACTAAAATTGTCTAATGCTTGCAAATTTGACTAATTATCGCACATTTCCACTTAAAATTAATCCATTTCACAACCACTGCTCCAGGTCAAATTAAATCAAACATCAACACACTAATTGACTAGTAAATATATTACCATTTCAATACCTTGAAAAAAATTAATATAGCAACCTCCAAGCAAACTCCAGTTTAGTCTCAGCAACATTTCCAAATATTCTACCCAAACTGGACCATCTTTAACCCGCTAACTCAAAAAACCCATATGTTTTGTGGAGCTTGTTGGGATTTATACACAGCCTGATAGAAAGCACTACTTGTAAAATAGTCCCTCAAAAATGTTTAATTTTCTCCCAAGCAAAACAATAATCTTTTACCCACTTACTTGCAAATTTGAAATATTGCAATTTACTGCAGTATAGTAATAATAATAATAATAATAATAATAATCATAATTTTAAGATCAAGGTGTCCATGTTTTCTGTGGATTGGGAGGACTGTAAGCAAAACATAATTTAATTACACAAATCTTTTTAGTCTTGACAAAAGAAACACCTCGACATAAGATCCACTTATTTGGCATTTCTGAGGCTTTCAACCATATCTTCTGGCTTTCCTCAGCAGATGGAATTACTCAGTTGTCATGGAAATGGTTCATTTGTCATCACATGTCCAAGAAAAAGGTACCGCGATACCCTGCTGTTCAAAATTGTCCAATACCCCATTTTATTAGTACCGATACTTCAAGAATGACAGTGTTTTAAAAAGAGCTGTATTTTCTATCAGTTGCGTCGATGTGCGAGAGCGAGTCCGTGCAACAACAGGGCAGTGTGTGTGCAGTGTTCTGCTACTCCCTGCAGCCGGATTCACATAGGAGGCAGACGAAAGCGCCGAAAATTGGCGCCCGCTTCCATTTGGCACCCATGGTAACCAACTGGGCTGTTCACACAGGAGGCACCGCGCTGTAGAAGTCTGCGGCCGGCTCGCGCTCTGCGGCCGGCTCGCGCTCTGCGGCGATCGTTTTGGCATCTGTTCAATTTTTTCTGCCCGCCGCGAATGAATCTGCCACGAAAACACATTATAAACAATATAAATTATGTATTATATATGAAATAAATTATCTGATTCTGATATATGATAGAATATGCATCCTGCTTGCCAACCTTTTTGATTTTCCTGCCCGTGTTTTTTAAATTAGTACTTATTCTACACATTTGTCAGTTGTCTCTAAACAGAGAGCGAGAGAGACAAGCAGACACACACACAAGCAGACAGAGAGCGAGAGCTAGAGGACAGGGCGAGCGAGAGACAGAAAAAAAGTTGATCCTATTTTAGATTTTTGCCGTGGTATTGTTTCAGTATTGGTATCGAGATATTTTAGGCTGGTATCATACCGAAGTCATAATTTTGGTATCGTGACAACAATAGTAGGAGGCGTGGCTATGTAGTGTGTGGGTCAAGGGACATGGGGGAGACTGACTGACACTGATTAGAGTCTTTTATTATATATATTTTATGACAGAGTCAACTTGTTGGGACCTATCTATGTCAACATTGGCCGTGCAAGGTTCAGAGCTGATTTAAAACAGTAGATTTTATATGCATGAAATGCCCAAATACATTTGGGAAGAAATGTCAATATTAATACCAGCACTGATGTGTTTCATCACAGTACAGTCATATCATTTAGTTTACAGCTCAAAATACACGTTTAGGTGCACAGTACTTCTTTAAGTATCATATGTGTTCAGGAGAGGTTTGATTGAGTTTTGGTTTTGTGCCTTTCAGCATTATTCAAGTTTTAAGCATTGCTTTGTTGCTTAACATGCTATTGTTAGAATAAAGCCAGTCCATCAGGAAATCTTGAGTTAAACAGCAAACATAATTCATCACTCATAACCTTTCTACATCTTTCTGTGAAGATAAACTTTGCAGTGCTGGGTATTTCTCCACACAGTTGGTCCACCACTATCCCAAGTCAAGGACAGTGGTGGTTATGATCTGCTTCACACTGTTGGACCAACTAGAAGCAAGATGTTTGAGGTGGTGCCCTGCCCAAAAAATGGGCATTCCCCCATGTTCCTTCGCAGTGCAGAAGCTGGAATTGGCTATTCCACTATCTACATTAGACTGTTGCAGAAAGATCTAAGTCTAGACCCAGTGAGTATACTCTATTGCTTACCACTCCACACTCTTAAAACCACACAATTTGTTTTACGATAAATTCTATGACCATTCAAGTTCATTCTCCTGTTGAGTAATGAAATTTTGATGAGCTGATTTTTAGAAACAAGGAGCTCTGTACTTGCTAAAATGTTGTTAGGATAGGGTACCTGTTAAAGGTTCTTTATACAATATTCGCTGCCGCTAGATGTCACACTAGAGCACCAGCATCTCAGACCAAAACAAATCGGCACGTAGGCCACACCTCCCCCTAACCAGAAACAGCCGTTATATCGCTCTCCTCAAAGCCACCAGACTCCATTGTCAAAAACACCAGTTTTACCTCGCAGATCGTAAAACGCACTTTTACGTGGGGAGGTTGTGTGGAGAGGACTGGGCAGAGCTACACAAAGTGTAATATGGGATGGGGGGAAATGTTGCCTTCAATATCAAGTCAAATCAAGTCAAGTATAGCTTTATTGTCATCGTGACCACATACAGTACAGCACACAGCAGAGACGAAATGACATTCTCCTTTGACCAAAGGGTGCAACATAGACATAATACAATATTGAAAAACACTATACTAAAAAGGGCTAAGTGGGGGGACATACCATACATGCTACTTCACCATACATACTACTTACTACCTCCTATATATATATATATATATATGTAAAATTCCCCACTCGCCTGTGCAGGCGGTCTATTACTCCTTCAAGCTCGGGTCCTCTACCAGAGGCCTGGGAGCTTGAGGGTCCTGCGCAGAATCGTAGCTGTTCCTAGGACTGCACTCTTCTGGACAGAAATCTCGGATGTTGTTCCTGGAATCTACTGGAGCCACTCACCCAGTTTGGGGGTCACAGCCCCGAGTGTTCTAATTACCATGGGGACCGCTTTTGCCTTCACTTTCCACATCTTTTCTAGCTCTTCTTTCAGCCCTTGGTATTTCTCGAGCTTCTCGTGTTCCTTTTTCCTGATGTTGCAGTCGACCACTACTATGTCCGGTTGGTTCACCTTCACCAGTTTGTCAGTCTGTATCTGGAAGTCCCACAAGATCTTAGCCTGGTCATTCTCAACCACCTTCGAAGGTGTGTCCCATTTTGACCTTGGGACTTCCAGTTCATACTTGACACAGATGTTCCTGTACACTATGCCAGCCACTTGGTTATGG
>LKNJ01005422.1:0-12501 GCA_002120245.1 Maccullochella peelii
TCCCTCATCTTTTTAAGTGGGAGAACTTGCACAATTGGTGGCTGACTAAATACTTTTTTGCCCCACTGTATTTATGTAGTGCACGTCTTCTGTGGTATGTTTAATAGCTGCTGCATGGAAGATTTCCCTTGAAGAGACAATAAAGTAAAGTAAGCTGAAGTGAAGTGACGTATACAGTAAGCATAATGAGGATACTCAGTTAATATTTACTGTTTTATCTTCAGTCAAACATTCAAATTTCAATCTGCCTTTTACCGTTTGAAATAGAGGTTGCACAAGAAAAACATGACTGCAGAAAACACTGTTAAGTGTAAAAATATCCAAACAATGCAAGCAACACTAGCTTACTTTACTCTGTTCCAGTGTAACATACAGCGAAACAAGTTCATACTCGGTCTGTCGAGGCTATTAAAAGACTTTCTTGGTATTGCGGCCAGTCATGACTAAAGCAGAAGTAGACAAGAGAAGCGCTGACACAAAATAACAAATGAACACAGGATTACAACAAAGGAGTATTTCACATAAAAACCTCCATCAGAAGGTGGATATTTTCTTTAAACTCCTCACTTAAATTGAGGATTAGCTTCTTGTCACTCCTTCTCAAAGTCTCTCTCCACCTCCTTCCTTCCCTCTCTCATTCACTTGCTTCTCACGTCCTCCTACCTTCCTTCATCATGTTTACCTTTGAGTCCAGGTCCCCTTTCCACTTGAGGACGGCCTGAAACGTGGACAATCTGGTCATGTCGAAAACGACGAGGGCCCCCACCGCCTCTCTGTAGTACACGCGGGTCATGTTGCCATAGCGTTCCTGCCCTTTTAAAGAAAACAGAAAAGATGACAGAATAAATATTGTTTCCAAAGTCTGGGTTAGTTTTATCTGACACTTCATTAAACTTGATTAGACACCTGAAAATAGTCTTAACTCTAAGCTAAAGTTGATTATAAACCAACTTAAATACAGACAAAGGAGACTTCATCTAACTTCTAGCAAGTCTTTCATTCTGGCCTGCCCTCAAAGTGTTTTATATCAAACTGAAATAAACATTATTGCAATTCTATTTCTTTGGTGAAGTATTCAAATAGTTTGTTTTATTTGACCCACAATCCAAAACCCAAACATATTCAGATATGACCCAAAAAAAAGCATAAAATCTTCACATTTCAGAAGCTGGAATAAGCATATTGTCTGGCATTTTTGCTTGAAAATTCACTTAAGAATGAAATGTTGCCCATTACTTTTCTGTCGATCAGCCAATCGATTAATTGACTAATTGTTGCTGCACTAATGTCAGTGTCTTGCTCAAGGAGTGCAGAATCTGATTAAAATTATTTTTTGTTAAAATGCGTGTGCATGCAGAAAAATGTTGCTGCATGCAAATATGTGTGTGACCACGTGTGTGTGTGTGTGTGTAACTGAATATATGAATAAGTCTCTATCCTCGAAGCTAACTTCCTCCACATGATCCTAACATGGTGGTGAATCAGCACACACATACACACACACACACACACACACTGCACATGACCTACGCAGCAAGACGACAGCTGATACAAAAACTCAACTCACACAAACAAGCTGACAGTTCATACAAGGTCCCAGTGGTGTTTTAAAGTCAAAATATACTTAACTTTGTGCATCATAACATTTGCTATATTTTGTACAAGTGACAGTATAAAATATGTCAATTTCTAAACCATCTTTCTAGAGCATCACAAAGGGCTTCACGACAAAACTTCACACATTAAAATAACACACAACGTGTCTGTACAAAATATGTTTTTTTAAATGTGGTTTTGCAACTTCCTGTTTGATGGTGCACATTTGATGGTATCAGCCTGGAAGTTAGCTTCACTCAGAGCTCAATTGGCCGATTTCCAATGGAAGTTTTGCATAAACCTTTGAATGTTCATATATATAAAAATCAGCTTGTAGCGAGTAAAGACTTACAATATGACAATTAAGCTCAATAAAATAATCTCCAACAATCACATCAAAAACACACTTTTAACTCTATAAATAGACAGATTATAATGTACAGCTGGAAACTCAGAGTGGATATATTAAAGGACTAGTTCAACATTTTGGAAAATATTCTTATTTGCTTTCTTGACAAGAGTTAGATGAGTAGACTGATACCACTCTCAGGTCTGTACGGTAAATTTGAAGCTACCGCCAGGACACGGTTAGCTTATCTTAGCATAAGATAGCTAGCTAGCATAGACTGGAAACAGCTAACCTGGCTCTGTCCAAAGGTGACAATGGAAGAGTAAAAATGATAAGTTGTTATTTTAGGGGAGGCTATGCTAAGCTAAACTAACTGTCTCCTGACTGTAGCTTCATATTTACTGTACAGAAAACGAATAAGCGCATTTCCCAAAATGTCTAACTATACTTTTGATATCTCCACTGTGAATTTCCAAGCTGCACAATGTTATCTATTTGTTTTACTGTAATTGAGTGTGTGGTTAAAATATAGCTAATAGTGTGTAGATTTTTGGAGATTATCTTATTAAACAAAATACGTGAATATCAGTCTGTAAGTCTTTACTTACTACAAGCTAATTGTCTTCCAATGCAAAACTTCCATTGGAAATCTGCTAATTTAGCCCTAAGTGAAGCTACCTTCCAGGTTGGTCTACAAAAAGATGTCATACCTTGACATTTTTGTGTTGATGGTATAAAAACTGACTTAATTTACTAATTTTATCTTGACACCTGTAGCTAATAAAATATGGAAACTGTTATTATGCAAAAAATGTATATTCTGACTTGAAAACACTCCTGCGACCTTGTATGTTAACTGTAAGAAGGGTTAGCTAATGGACCGGTGAGCCTGGACTTGACTTTGCCCCATTGACCAGTTTAAAAGCCTCCACGCAGTGACTCCAGTGTGAAGTCACCAGTGGTTGTCACTGGTCTAAAGTCCACCTGGCTAACGGCCTCAGCTGGACATCTTCATGTAAATGATGGCTCTTATCAGCTATCCTGTCGTTTTACACCCATTCACTCAGCAAAGGGAAGATAAACTACAGTGTGTGAGACAACTGAGAGACGGGGAAGAAAAGTGTTTCCCAAAGATCATCAAATGACATGCAATTAGGGAGGCACGGTGGGTTTTGTAAGCAGAATACAGCAAAATTTTCTTTTTCAAATACCTAATCTGGTAGGTAACGTGATGTACTGGAGGGTGAAGTCAACATTTCATCTGCAGGAACAGAGGTTAACCACATTTTCTAGGTGGTCACTACTCATGCCATGCATCATCATCGTTGGATGCGTCAGCAAGATGCAGCCAGCGAGCGAGAAAAGGCAGATTACTGTGTGGCTGCATTAAGTCCAATGTTGATACTCAGTTAACTTCCAGGTGACAAATACTAGATGCTCAACTGCTTTTCCAATTTGCTTTGAAGAGGAAAAATATCAATAGTCAGATGTTTAATTTAAGATATCTCTAATTACATTCTGACTAGTAAGAATAAACTTCTGTTACATGTTAAAAGTGCTTGTGTGCCATATTTGCTGCATCTAAGCATAAGTAGAAAATACAATATGTCTATAACCACTTACATGCAGATTTCACTCATGCGTTGTCTGAGTATTAAATATGTGTTATATGCAAAACAGAATGAGTCTTCCAAGAATCATTAACATTTAGGACAAAATCCAGACTGTGCATGTTCATTAACACGCTTCATAAACAGTAAATTATAGCAAAACATATATGATTCTCTTAAATTATGTAAGCCCTTAATACCATTTTTTTAAAAGCCTGAACCCAAACCTGAAGCTAACAACTATTTTGATAATCGATTAATCGTTTCAATCATTTTTCAAGCAAACAGTTCCACCCTCTCAAATGTGAGGATTTGCTGCTTTTCTTTGTCATATAACATTATAAACTGAATATATTTGGGTTTTGGGGCTGTTGGTCGAACAAAAAGAGACATTTGAAGATGTCTGGGAAACTTTGACAGGCATTTTGTCCACCATTTGTTTGGACATTTTACAGACTGATCAATCAGTTTATCGGAAAAATAATGGATAATACAAATAATCCTTAGTTGCGGCCCTAAACCTATAACCCATATCCAAAGGTATGTCTTAAATGATTGGAATTTCATACAAATTTCACTTGATGCTATGTTTGGTATCATATTTGATTAATTCATATGTGTTTTGTCACATCAGTCATGTTCAACCAGGAGCCATGAACATTTAGGACAAAATAAAGAACTGCGCATGTTCATAAAACAACTTTAGAAATAGTAAATTATAGGTTATCGTGTCTGATTCTCTTGCATCAGGTAGACTTAACCTTAATACCATTTTTTTAAAACTTGAACCCAATCTGGAGATTAACCAAACCCCATATTCACACACACACACACACACACTCCTTCATGCAGTCACACTTTTGACGCACCGGCGATGTCCCACAGCTGCAGCCGCACCACCGTCTTTTGATCCCAATTGAGCACTTTGAGGGCGAAGTCCACTCCGATGGTGGCGCGGTAGTGCTGGGAGAAGACCTGGTGCACGTAGCGCTTTATGATGGACGTTTTACCGACTCCAAGATCGCCGATGACCAGAACTTTGAGCAGGCGCTCGTGCTGCATCATTGCTGCTGCTCCGGGTGAGAGCGCGCGTTAAATGGACGGCACAGTGAGGTCTCCAATTAGCCTATGGGTGCCGCATGAAGTTGCAAAATGCGAAGGGTTTGGCCAGTGGCAGTCGGTCTGAAGTCATGTATGGAGGCAGGCAGCTGAAATACCGAGTAATACTTGTAACATCTGACATTTAAATAAAAAATAAGATGTAAGAACTCACTTAAATATACGCACTATGAACCCCAATATTAATATTAGAAGAGCCAGCGTGAGCTCCGTGCAAAAGCTGCCCTGTCAAAGTTTACAGCAGTGAAAAGAAGAACTTGCTGGATGTAAAACGCTGTCGTGGCCAAGTTAAAGAAGACAAAGAAGAAGAAGAAAAAAACTTCAGTGATGTTATCTGTTTAGCCTGCGGTCTGTGTGCACATCTCCGTCTGCCGTTTGGTGAGCTCCGCTGCCAGCCCCTCAGAGAAGAAACTGCTATGAAATGCCTACCAGCAGTTTGTGCAGGAGCTGCCTGGGCGACCACACCCCCCATACTGTGTGTGTGTGTGTGTGTGTGTGTGTGTGTGTGTGTGTGTCGTGGCCGCTTTATTAGGTGCACTTGCATTTTAATGAAAGCGTTAGTGAATCATGTGGCTGCAGCTCAAAATAGCAGTCTCCTGATCACGACCCAAAACAAAACGATAAGAAGAAAAGAAAAAATATAATTAAAGACTGGAAGACAACAATCCCACCTTGTTTCCAAAGATGGTTACAAGAACTGATCTCTGGTATACATTTGGGGGGAAAAAACTTGTTTTAACAGCTTGAAATGTGTCCACATGGGAAAAAACTTGACTTTTGACTGGTTGACGACAAATTCATTTTGAAGCTCCTCACATGGGCTACAGCATCTTTAAACTCTTATAACCTGAAAATAATCCCAATTCTTAACATTACCCTTAAATCGAAATCTTGAAACTCTTAGAAACTTAAACTAGCAAAAGAAACTTCCTCGGCTCATCTTCATGAGGACAGCTGGCTCTCATAAGTGTAGAAAACACAACACACACACACATAACGTACAAACACACAAGGTTCCGTGGCTTCATGAGTACAAACTACACCTCCCACCGTGCAGCGCGTCCACTTCCGCACCTGCGCACTGATGCGTGCGCAGTGAGCGAACAGCTTACCTCTTGTTGCACTAACTGTGCAGCATGATACTCTTGAAACAAACATTACAGCGTTAATAAAAATAAAACTATTTTCCTAAATTAGAGCGTCTGTCTGTCTGATATTTGTTATTTCATCTCCTGTCACGACATCCGGCTTGTATTTAGCCTATTTAAAGACACTGAAACACATCCAGGACCTTCATGTGCCTTAAAATCATAGGATAGGCTACTAAAGGAACTTCTATTTCTTATTCCACCATTTTATATTGGCAAACTCTAATAATAATAATAATAATAAAACCATCCGCAGTATTCCTATTATTCCCTGAGACTAATCGTTGTTCTGTTTAAGATTGACCATAGTTTTCCTCCAGTGTTGCGCCTCTCCACAGTCCTTTACGGTAGTGGTACTGATGCGGGATGAGTCAGGCTATATGATGCTGCTGCTACTGCTGCCATTTCATCAGCAGCGAACCCCTACAAACACACAGCAAACGCAGGCATGAGACCACGGGATTCCCCTCTGACAGCGCGCATCCTGCCTTCATAAACATCCACATTTCTCGGCGTCGAAACAGAGAAGAGAAACTTGTTCGTGGTTTATTTCTGGCTCCGAGTGAAAGCGCAAGATCCGGTTTTTTGTATTGCACCTGCTCTGGATGCGTTTTTCTCTCCGCTCTCGATCGGGCCTGACACTAACAAGGGAACCAGCCCGGACTCCAGGGCCTATACTGCTGTACAACAGCCTCTGTTTTCGGACTTTAAGACAAGCATCGACTCCCGGAGGCTTTGTCGGAGTTTCGGCTGTTTTGCTGCGTCCTGAGGATCGATCCAGCCAGACTCGTCGGTGCCATGGAGCCCACATCAGCCTGGTCCTGAACGGCGCAGGGGAAACAGCAAAGAGGAGCAACCATTCTGGCCTAAGCTCCACTCCTGCTCAAAGTAGGCTGTATTTTTTTTTTTTAGCATTTACAGTCTGTATTTCTGTTATTTATCATGCCATTAACCCTAAAAGTGGTTCCTTAAGAAAGCACAAGGCCTGTTGTTCAGTCATGATGTGCACTGGTCTAATAATAGCCTGCAGGAAAAACAATCGCTGCTATAAGACGTTTTATAAGTACGGAGCATGGAGTAGTCTATCCCAATCTGTATTCGACAAGACAATGACCACAACAGTGACATTAGATGTGAGATATGGCTGGTGGCAGATCCATCTGTGGATGTTGGATATGTGATATGCTGTGCGCCGTGGTGGACCTCCAAATTGCCCCAACGCATCCGGTGTGAGAGCCCAGAAGGCTGCTATTCACCGGGGATTTTCCACTAATGTTTGCATACCGACCGAGCTACGCAACCCGACTCTACAGAGACACGGAAGGGGGGTGATGGGAGGCTGCATGTGTCTGTCTCCCCGCCCGCCTGATGGCCTGCTCAGGGACAGCTGTAGTGTAAAGATAGAGACGGGCGAAATGGACAGTTTAGGTAGGTAAAGTAAGTAATTTACTGTCCCCCACGAAACAAAATCTCCCAAGATTTTGTGGTTAAAAAATATTACATTTTGCGGTTGTATTAGATATGATAAGTTAAACAAAATGAATGAACAAGACAAGAAAGAAAGTCAACACAAAGTGGACTAAGTATCGACAGTTTGCATCACATCTTTTTGGTTGTGTCACATTCTCTCTACGTTCAGACATCTTACACATGAAGACAGGTGAGAATCAGCCCTTTCCAATGAGACCATTACTCTAAACAATAATAATAAACGTTATTTATATAGCACCTTTCATACAGGGGGTGTAGCTCAAAGTGCTTTGCAATAGAAGTGAAGGAACAAGAGAATAAAACATGTAAAACAAAAGTGCAAATGCTGCGCAATAAAACCAAGCAAACAAATGAGTAACAAATACGAGAAGCAGCAAACAGCAAGAACAGGTACGCCAAGGACAATGTCATATTTGAAAGATAGCACTAAAACAAAGAAAGGCATACGGCTGATAAAGTATATCAAGATAAAACAGAGATAAAACATAAGGGAAGGGAAGAGTGACAAGCAATGCTGAATAAATAAGTTTTCAATTGTCATTTAAAAATGTTCACAGAGCTTGCATCTCTTATAGCCTTGGGTAGGAGTTCCATAGTTTTGGGGCATAGTTAAAAAAGCAAAAAAAAAAAACAACAAATCCTGCTTAGGGCCCCCAATAGTCTGGGGCCTGCACTGCAGCTGGGTCACAAATCCCAAAGCCTCATATCAAAAAGGGGGCATTAGGCGACGGCGGATAATCCCAAAAAACTGGCTCATTAAAACATCAACTGACGCCGTGAAGTGACGAGAAAAGCATAAGAGGATTTTCTCTTATATATCTCGTGGTTTTAATCAAATCACGCTCTGAACACAATGAAGCACAGTAAGTTAGAGGGGAGGGGGGTAAGTAAAAGCTATATTTCAGTAACATGAATAGAGGGGAAGTTAGTGCACGAATATGTATTGTTTTAATATTCTTTCTCCCTTGTGACTCTTCAGTGTTTGAATTTAATAGTAGCCGTATAATCCCTTAATGATATGATTGAAGTTACTTACCATAAGTGTATTACTGAGGACTGCAGGCACAGTGGAAGTCATGGGGATATACTGTTAGTATTACAGCCTAGTGATGCCAGTGGATATGAAAAACAAAACAATACAAATATAAGATCACGAGGCTAAAGATGTAATAGAAGATGCAATTCCATAAACCACTATAGGCCTACATTAGAGTCACATTGCAGTGGTTACTCAAAACTGTACATAGCAAAATTCTATATAGTGACATTGAAAGTTCCCAAAGAGTATAAGACTCATAAAATACTTTGAATAATAAGAAATTTCAACCATACCTTCTTAAAAAAATCTTCCGTTCCCAAGACGTTCTTTGGAGGTTACAAGAAATATTATCAAACAAAGACCATATTACAGGAACATATGTGTTTCCTGTTTTTTTATAGAAAGGCTACAGGAAGTCATAGGAATGTTAGAAATAGATACAAAAATCCATAAAGTAGCCTAACATGAAGTTACAATTGAGTACCACACACATAAATCCCTGAATGATGCTATTATACACAGTGGTGGAAGAAGTATTCAGATGTTTAACTTGAGTAAAAGTAGGAACGCCACCGTGTAGAAATACTCTGTTACAAGTAACAGTCCAGGTACCAAAAGTAAACGTTCTCGTTATGCAGAATCATATACTGGATTATAATTAGTGATGCATTAATGTGTACTTTAATGTTGCGGCAGGTAAAGGTGGGGCTGTTTTCAACTACCTTATATACTGCTGGGTAGCTTAACCTATAATAAAACATCATCATTTATTAGTTGATGTATATTAATAATCTAAATCTGCAAAGTAAGAAGTAACTAAAGCTGTTAAATAAATGTAGTGGAGTAAAAAGTGCAGTATTTGCCTCCAAATTGTAGAGTATGTGTAGAAAGTAGCAAAAAGTAGAAATACTCTACTAAGTAAAGTACCTCAAAATTGTACTTAAGTAGGCTACTTGAGTAAAAGTACTTTCCGCTACTGATTATGCATCAAAGTTAAAAAAGTTTCTGAAAGTTGGTCTACAGTTGCCAAATGTTAGGAATATTTAAGCAATACTGTTGTTGCCAATTTTGATGTGTGTTATGTTACGTGTGGTAGGCCGTGTGTGTTGCTACGTCACTGACGCACCTGAGGGCGTAGGCATGGGGGGGCGGGTCACAGGTGAACAGCTCCAGCCTCCTGAGCTCTGAGGATAAGCGCTATAGATAATGGATGGGTTTTGTTTTGTCTCATATGTACGAGCTCGGTTTTACCTTTTCATTCGGCTTTTTGTAGGAGGTTTTACGCACTTGCCATGGCAGACCTCATTTTTTGCACCACCACGCGTTGGAAATGACTTCAGATTCCCTCAAGTGGCATTTCTTTAGTTGTTCCATTGCCACTACAGATATAGAGGGATAATCTAATGTTACTCTCTCTCTGTCTGTCTCTCTCTCACATGCACGCGCCTACCCAACGCTCACACCGCAGCAAACAGACCGACAGACAGGCACACCGGTAGGAGCGACAGACAGGCCACGCCAAGTCATGGAGGCGATATGGCTCTATCAGTTCCGGCTGATCGTCATCGGGGACTCCACGGTGGGCAAGTCGTGTCTGATCCGGCGGTTCACGGAGGGCCGCTTCGCGCAGGTGTCGGACCCAACCGTCGGCGTGGACTTCTTCTCCCGGCTGGTGGAGATCGAGCCGGGCAAGCGGATCAAGCTGCAGATCTGGGACACCGCGGGTCAGGAGCGCTTCAGGTGAGAACAGCTGGCTCAGGTGCGCTTGGGAGATATTTAGGCTACAATAATATTCCTATAAAGGCGTAAAAAGTACAACATTTTGTAGTGGAATAAGTAAAAAGTAGAGTACAACTACCTCAAAATTGTACTTAGGCCTACTGTAAATATAACCTACATTCTACCACTGGCCATGGATTCATTATTGTGTAATATTTTAATATAAACATATAGTGACAATAAGAGGAAGATAAAGACAAAGCAAACATGAGCGTTTGCAGGTACAAAGTGCTACTTTGCAACACTTTCAAATCACAGACTGTTGTAAAATGACTTCGCTTCACCAGCTGCTGTTTCGAAACATCTGCTGTCTTTTCTGGCTTTGAAAAAAAAAAACTCAGCGGTGCACAATTGGACGTAATGCATCTGTATGTTTCTGCAACGGCAGTTTATGTGGAGTTAAGTCACGAAGAAGAACCGCGTGGTCAGCGCGAGCAGCAGATATGGCAAAACAAAAAGCCAGACTCAAAGTGATTCAGCAGAAATGTCAAGGAAAACACGGCAGAGTGTTCGCAACAAACTGCTGTATGACAGGTGATCTCTGGGAAATGAAGTGCAGATGTCCGTAACACTGAGGACAACAAGGAACTTGTGGTTTACCACTTTTAATCCTGATTTATTTGGAAACTGAAAGTCATCCAGAGTGAAACTAATATATGTCAGTCAATAGACTTTCTTTAAAAACATACAGGAAAGATGCATTTATCTATCGCAGAAACTGTGTAGTTTATATCGCAGTATTGTTTGTCCCAAATTCAGGGTCAAAATGTATTTTATTTAAAAAAAAAAAAAAGGATGATTAGTACTTAACGTGAGGTAATACTAAGCTTAACGACATCGCCTGGAGATCTCGAAACTGGAATTACTACCTGAGACTAAAGAAGGATCAGTTATTCAAATGAGGTTTGAGGTGACACGCAGAGAAAACGACTAGAGGGGTTGTTTCTAATAAGTAAATAGATCCTAATAGCTGAAAAATAACATGATTCTGCCTGAGGAAGAACACAGTGAACCTGTTTTGGGGCCAAAGGTCTGAAGTGGTTTTTGTTTCACGCTGTTAAAGGAAGTCAGCTCTAATGGTGTTAATGACACGTTGAGAGAAACTTACTTTAGAGGTTATCTTAAGGTGTGAGGTCAGGGCTGAGGTCAGTTTTTAAGCTGTTGAAAACACAGATGAGAATCACAGAATCAAACAGGTTTCCATCCAAATGTAGCGCAAATTTGAACCGAATTTACAGAATATCAGCAAAAGAAAATGCGAATTAATACATGCTTCCATCCACTGTACTGTTATTGCGAATATTAGATGTATTAGAAGCGCCTCAAGACAAACAGCTGGTGGCCTCCATATTTACTACAAACGTATTTATTTGAGTGTGAAATTTAAGCTCTTTTACACAGGGAGAGGTCTAATCAGTCAAAGTCTAGTGGAGTCACCTGTGTGGCTGCACCATGGGTGCGCAGGACAATTACTTATTAATCTTTCAAAGATAACTAGGCATGTTATCGGACGTTTTTATTAAAAGAAACTCACGAATTAAGTGTCACGAGACTTTTATATCGGTCATCAATATTGCTTTTTACTGTCCATTTTCATATCTAATTGCAATGCATAACTCACAGACAGATCTGGTGTGTGTTGAAGAAAAAGTAAACATTATACATTTAAAAATATAACCAATAATGGTATAGCACTGTAATAACAGCCATGGTAATAGCAGATTAGCTTAATGCTAGCCGAATGAGATGTTCGTTTATACCTATCGTTACCCTGATTCTTACTCTAATACAGACACAACCACCTATATTATCACTACTCTCAAAATATTACTAAACTATTACCTCTGTAATTGCAGTGGCATTACCTCAGTATTACTATGGTGTTCCCAAGATATTGCCCCTTTATTACCTTGTTTTTACTGAGCTGTAATGTAAAACGCTGCTAAATAATGTATCAGAAGAATTGGAAAAAGTATATGACTTTAGTAAATCTAGTCACGAGTCTGTTTTCAAGCCTCAAGTTGGACAACAAGTTGATAAACTGGCTGGATTCAAACCCTGTAGAGGCCTTTGTGTGTCCATAAAACAGCCACATGCCTTGTAAAAGCGCCCTTGAGCAAAACACTGAACCCCGACCTCGTCACTTAAAAGTACAGGAAATGCAGGTGACTGTCTAAAATGCAAATATTCCCCCATCAGTGTGCAGAGGGGTATAATGAAGCCAGAATGATGTGTGTCTCATAGCCTAACATGCATCTTTCACACATGCTTGCACACACACCTACACACATTCGGCTCTACTCGTCATCTTGACAGAAGGGTCATCTGTCAGCACGATTAGCGTCTCCATGGCAACCGTGACACGCCCTC
>LKNJ01005422.1:12562-23655 GCA_002120245.1 Maccullochella peelii
CCCCCCCCCCCCCCCCCCCCGGATACCGAAGGACAAATCAGAACCTCTTTCAAAACAGCAAGAGGCCATTTTGAAGAGAAAGTCTGAGCGTTTCTTAAATGAATTTAAGAGTCACTTCATGTAGGGAGACTATTTTCCTATGTAATAGTAAATCAATGATTTGGGGGGCGGTTTTTGGACCATTGATTGGACAAAACAAACTTTTTGAAGACATCAGCTTGAGCTTAAGGAAACTGTTACAGCATTATTCAGTATTTTCTGACATGAAATGAACCAAACGAGGAGTTTAACTTAAATTTGTTATAAGTTGTCCCTCCTGTGTCTCTATTTATCTTGAATGTGGTATTAATTTAGTGGCAAACAATATCCTTTGATCCACTATGGTAGCCATTTTGGGAAAGTATTTAAGATCCACTAGTACTGACGTTTTTACATATTTTGTTGTCTTTTGTGACACTGTAGTCAGCCTCCACTCTGAGCTTCCTTGTCTGTTCTCTTCTACTGACAATGCAGATCTCATCTTAGTCTATACTATTGTTTCATCTGTGTGGTCCTTCCTTGCATAAACACATGCTAATTCAAATGAATCACTCGCTGGTTCTGATTTTTTTTTCCCACCTACTCCTCCTCTCTCACTGTATCCTCTCCTGTCGACTAATCCTCCCTTCTTCCTTTTTCATGACACGTCTCGCTTTCCGTCTCTACCTCAAGTCTGTAATTTTCCTTCTCGTTATATTTATGTTGACGTTGTCTCTGCGAGGACGCTGTGGGAAGATAGACGCATCATAAGGGGGTGTGTGTGTGTGTGTGTGTGTGTGTGTGTGCATGCAGGGTGTCACATCTTGTCAAAATCTAGCAGCACTTCTCCTCCCAGTCGCACTGCAGTGTTCGTTTTTGTACAATCCAACACCACCAATTATAGTTTCCACTCGGGCTCAACTGATAATAACTTTTAATTATTGATATTGTTCAATCAGATTTAACACTGTTTGTACAGTTATTCATTGTAGATACTGTGTTGGCAGTGCTGATATATTCCATTTCATATTTAGTTTAAATTTAGTCAAGATGCTCATAAGAGACATTAAAAATGCACTAAAATCAAATGAATTAAAATCACAAAACTGTCCACTCAAACTCTGGTTAAAAAGAGAAATGAGCACATTTCTTTTTACTACATTGTAAAATGGTCAGTTATCAGAAAGTTAAGCAATTTCAATAATTATCTTGCAAATGTTTTACTGTTATTTCAGTTTTTTGTTGTCCAACACTTTCCTTGTTCTGTTTTCTGGTGAAATACAATAATTGGACCATATGTTCCTGCATGAAATCAATCTATTTTGCTATTTTAACCATCAAAATAAACAGAACTGGCCAAAATAGCTAGCAAAACAATCTAGATTATCATTTTAGGCATAATCCTTCAAACTCAGCTGTGTACAACACCTTCTCTCCATCCAATTTGTTCCCAACTTCTCAGCTCCTCCACCCGACACCTCCACTGCCTGCTTTTTCTTCTTTCACACCTCCTGTCATCAGTTTCTTCCTCTGATTAGCTTCCCCTCTGGATTTATCACATCGTCTTATCCCTTTCACTGATAGCAGCTTATCTCTCTGTCTCTTTATCCTGAACAGAGATGATAGTCTTTGCCTTTCCAAAACCAAAAGCCCAAGAGCAGAAGTGTGAGGAACAGATTAATCTGTGTGCTTGTCTGCTGTAAAGCTTGTCCGACTACTGTTGTAACCTAACCCAGTGTTACACCAATGTTACTTCCAAGGCCAAGGAGCATTTCGTTAGCCAACAAAACATTAAGCTAAGAAAAAGCCACACTAACAATAGCACATCCAATGTGTAGTATTTCCTCACTGTGTGAAAGCTGGTCCTGGATACTGCTATAATGCAACAGGTCTCTCTTGCTCTTTATTAGATTTGGGGAAGTTTACACTCCAGCAACCACAGCCAAACTTGTTAACCGAGATAGCACTCACTTGGCTTTTCTCTTGTAACATTAAAAAGGGAAAACGATGAACACAATAAAACATACATCTAACCACTGCATGTCCAAGTATTGGCTAAGCAGCCAAATAGAGTGAAATAACAGTTATTTACATTTTTTTCTTATCAAATTAAATACTAGGACTAGCTAGCTCTACTCTGTGATACAAGGACAATGCTGTTCATGTATTTCCATATCTTGTACACACATGGATCATCAAGGATGCCGCCCCTTTGCCTGGAGCATGTAGCTTTAGCTTCAGATGTCATGCATGCATGTCTGTAATGATCAAGCGCATATTTAAGACACCTTTTACAAGATTCTCGTTTTAAAAAAAGTCAGCTGGAGACGACGTTTTCAACTAACTCATGGACAGTTAGCGACAGTTGTCATTAAAGCCAGCCAAACTGATGGTCGCCGGTTAGAAATGAGAAGTCTGCTTTTGTCTACCTCTGCCTGAAATCAAGGACTCACTGTTTAGAGTGCGTTTACTAAAAGATTACTAAGTATTTTGAAAGATAAATCTGCCACAGCACACGGTCAGTTTGCCTTTCTTCCTCTCACTCTACAAGAATTTTACTGAGACAAATTCCTGTATGTGTATTGTACTTTGCATCTGATCTTTATCTTCCCCTCCGTTTTGCAACCTCTGCAGGTCCATCACCAGGGCTTACTACCGTAACTCTGTAGGCGGGCTCCTCCTGTTCGACATCACCAACCGCCGCTCCTTCCAGAACGTCCACGATTGGCTGGAGGAGGCACGCAGCCACGTCCAGCCGCACAGCATTGTCTTCCTATTGGTGGGGCACAAGTGTGACCTGGAGGCACAGCGCCAGGTGTGTACAGTATAAAAGTAAATGGAAATGTGAGCACAACAATATTCAAAAGGCTTTGTTGAGTTAGAATTTGTTGCTTGGGATAGTGGCTGTATTGAATGTTATGTAACAATTTAGCAAAGTCTGCAGCTTAAAAAATAACCCTTTTGTTCACATTTAGATCAGAGGCGAGTCATCATTGTTTAAGTCTCTTGGGGCAGCTGCAAGACAGAAAGCAAAAATATCATCATTGAAATTTAGACATAACAGCATGACACTGCAATACGCTCGCACAACGGTGTGTCTACACTCATATAATGCAATGCTGCAGGATTAAAATCAAATCAACCAGGAAATTATGTAAGGTTTCCCGTCTTAGCCGCTTTAGTCTGATCTTGATCTGGTAAATGGTAAATGATGCTACAATCAGCGCAGATGATTTGTTTTTGTTCAGTCTCGTGTGATTTGGTTAAGTTGCCAAACGATCTTTATCAATGTCTGAGTGTGCAGTCTGGCTTATTTCAGCATAACCAAAATGCAGATTGAGACACTATCTTGAGCGCTATCTCTCCTGCCCCAGACACATCCAACCAATGAGCGGAGTGAACAATCTCATGTGACTTTTAGTGATTTGGTGATTTTGGTTTGCTTGAATTTTTGTTTCTGATTAAGAAGAAACCGAATCAAGGGGAAAACATAAAAAGTTTAGCAACTCATCCACTGATTGGTACCAGAGCAAACAAACTGTAGTTTGAAAATGCGCTTAGTAATTTAGTTCCTGGCGCTCCTTAGTTCCTGGGACTGTTTGGTTGAAAAATGGCAGTTGGCAGCCATTTCCAGTTGATCTGGATTCAAGACCTCCGAACTTCTACTGTAGTTCTCAGAGAGTGTGTTACATCTACTCTTGACTCCCACATGGAGAGAAGTTTCATCTCCTTTCATTTGATCTTTTAGGTGACCCGCCAGGAAGCAGAAAAGTTGGCGGGGGCGTACGGGATGCGCTACGTTGAGACGTCGGCCCGTGACGCCATCAACGTAGAGCACGCCTTCACCGAGCTGACCAGAGACATCTTCGCCTTGGTGCGGTCCGGCGAGATCACAATCCAGGAGGGCTGGGAGGGCGTGAAGAGCGGGTTTGTCCCCAATGTGGTTCACTCATCGGAGGAAGTGACCAAGAGTGACCGCCGCTGTCTATGTTGATCTGGGAAGAGTTTTGGGACTGAAGGTGAAAAGGGGAGGGATCCAGGAAGGATTCAGAGGGGAGTGGCTGACAGACTGAGGTGTCAGCCCTCTGACTGAAACTGTTGGTAACCCTCTGCTGTTGTTTCCTCAGACTGGATACAAAACACCTTGAACGTGGGTGGACAGCTGAAGGGTTGTGCCCATTTCCGTATACCTTTTATTTCTCGGAGAGGAAGGATCACAGATGCTCGTTTACTTGCGAGGGCTCCCATGATTCAAGTCCTTTAGTTTTGGTTTGGGCTTCTTGCCTGAAAATCCCTCCCTGAAAGTCTTAGAAAGGCCTTAGAAAGAGGATCCATTTTGATGGATGATGAAACTCTTGACTGTTTTAATCTTTCTTTCTGCCATCATCTCTTCCTTCACCTCTCCTCCAACTACTTCTTAATCTTCTCTTCTCCTCCAATATGCAATTACATGATCACATACGAAACGATCACTTTTACGTTGGTGTCCAACATCCCCCTAGCACATATCATTCGAAAAAGGTTTAGTCAGCACGGTTAGATTCAACCTCCCTCTTAAACAAGAGTTGTTTCTCTTGAGTTGACATTTTGCTCCACATTCCACTATCAGAGCTCAATGGAGGAGTCCTGGTGGTCCTAAATATAATGAGGGAGGACCAATTTCCTTCCTGAAGCTGTGATTTTTGTTGCCAGAATATGGTACATTATTTCTCTTTGGAGCAATTTAGGCCTCCAGTGAGCTCAATGACATTGACTAGATGGTTATATCCACTATCATTCTGCTATATACATCACTATAACAAACAAAACATTGTCACCCATCCAGGTCCTAATGGAATCCTTAAGCAGGAAGAGACAACGTGTACAGCTTAACTGACAGAGGTGGACTTGTTGGACTAGCTTAACAACTCCTAACTGTCTGCCTTTATCTGGGGACTTGTTAAGATGGACCAATAGGAACGTTGGAGCCACAAAGCACCTTAACAGCCAAGTCCACCTTTACTGTGGAGCCTCATTTGGGACTTTTGAATGGCGCTAAACAAGCTGGAGATCATTTATTTCTTGAAAGCAAAGCAAACAGAGAGGGACCAGACCACAGACTCCACAAAAGAACCACATTATCCACAATGCACGAATACGGACAATATAATCATGCAAAGAAAGGCGATCAATTGGCAGGCATTAAATCAAGCCAACACAGATACAGGCACGGGGGAACTACAAGGTAAAATCTTGTTCCGAGCAAGTGGTTTATATGCCTTTTTTAATGTGTGTGCGCAAGTGTAACATGTCATCAAACTTTTATTTTCATTTTAATACACATCCAATGCTACAGGTTGATGTAACCACCAATTACTTGGGACTTTTCTGCAGTTCAAAGACAACTTATACTTCATGCCTTGGAAGTGGGTTTTAGATGCATTCTAGCCAGATGTTGATAAGGTCTTGGAGAGACATACATTCAGTTGCCAGTGTATTAAGTAAACCTAGCTAAAACTAATGCAGTCTAATACAACTGTCCTGCAATAAATCCTCTCTTCATGAAGGTTGTAATGTTCAATCGCCATTTTGCCCAATGTGGTTCTGTGTGAATTTACCTTTTTAAGAAGGCATTTATGTTTTCACACTTTCACTGAAGATGTCAGGCCAGTTAATGACGTTGCTTTAAGGCTACATCCACACTACAATTTTGTTTTAAAACGAAAATGCTCTCTGTACACACAAGCGTTTCATCACCGTTTCAGATATAATCTCCGTCCATACTACATGCCTGAAAACGCATATCACATGACCATTCACGTGCACTGGGCACGCACGTGCGGTTGGTTGCTAAGTTGCAGAAAATACTACAAACGAAGAACAGCAATGGAGAAAGGTAAGAGCAGAGATTTCTCTGCTTGGACCAACGACCAGGTGGAACTGTTACTGAAACTAAGTGTCGTAATTCGTTGTCCATGTTGAATTAACCGCTGGTAGTCAAGGCTGATGTCGTTTGTTTTCATTTGGGAAGGGGTCACGTGATGGGGACATGACATATCAAGGAAGGGCACGTCGTGGCTTCTAAGAGCCAATCAAGGAACCTATAAATATATTATATATATAATAAATATATTATTAAGGTTTCTTGGATCCAATCAGGAAGCGAACATGGGTGTCTGCGTCTCCGTTTTCGCCCGTCCTCACTAAAAGCAACCCCGGAGTTTTCAAACTAAAACGGGATCAGCAGCGTTTTAAATGGTCTCTATTTTAGGGGTTATGAAACGCTGGAGTAGTGTGGACGCTAGGTGTAAATGTAGCAAAAGTTATGCATTTTAAAACAAAAACGTAGTAGTGTGGATCTAGCCTAAATGCTAAGGAAAATCAGAGACAGTAAATCATACTGTTACATTGGCTTGCATACGTCCATGCAGTGGGGCAGAATATAGGAAATGTAATATAAAGGCATTTTCAAAGAACATAAAAAATGATGTGAGTTGGCAGGCGACTTGTTTGCTTAACAGCTAACACCAGTAATCTACCAGACGATTCCCTTTCAAACTACATATTCTAATGAGATTAGCACTGGACCAAATATATTCATCTGTTTTATGTTATTGTGAGCCTACATATTACTGACAAGGAACAGAGAGACATTTAGCATTGTTAGCAATTAAATGTTCCTTACTTTAAGTACCTGGACGGTTTGGTGTAGATCTATATTTCTATACACCTTTTTTTTTTTTTTGAAGAATCCTTATTGAAGCTATTTTGTGTTTTGATGAGCATTTAATTGTTCAACTCTTTCTGACCCATAATCTGATACACAATCCCAAATGAATGCCTATGTTGATCCTTGCTATTATCTCTGCTATATTTCTTTTTTGAATTAATTTATCCAATGCCTTTCTCCCTGCAGTTCATGATTACAGACCTCTGTAGATCTGTGCTTCATTTTCTCACACTGTATGCCTTCTCTTTACATGTCTCCAAAGAGTTCTGCTTGTGTTATGTTATTTTTACATGAATGTATCAGTAGGGGACAAGGTGAGATTTTACAGAGTTGTCATATAAGAAATGTGTGAATGAGAAACATTCAGTCAATGCGACACACCCTTTTCCTTAAAAAAGCTTTGACAAAGGTGATCTACATGTTTTGAGACTCGATTGAAATAATTCAAATGACAGTCCATTTCCACGGCATTATTCCTTACTGAAATGAGTGAAATGTTGCCAGACAGAAAAGATCGATCTGCAAAAATCCTTCCAGGAATAATAATTAAAAAAAGCCTGAGTTCTCCCTGCTGCTTGTGTTTTTGAAATTCAACACTGAGTGTTATGTTTTATCCCACAACCTGTCTGTTTTCCATTCTCTGCTTGCTGTATCATCACCAGTGCTTTCTGCTGAAACACTTTTAAATGTTCCCAAGTGGATCAGAAGGTCTGTGTGGGTGGGTGTGGATGCAGTCTACTGTGTGTGTGCAGCTCCTCCTTATGGGCCGCCAAGACTCTTTCACCAGATGTCAGCCAGCTGGTAGATCTGCCCTGCTGTACAGCACCCGGTTGGATATCTCTAAGCTCTGTAATATCTTGCTTCCACTCTAAAATATTGTCTTAAAGGAAAATAGAAGTTCCACATAAATGGGAAATATTCGCTTTCTTGCTGAGAATTAGATGAGAATATCAATACCACTCTCATGTCTGTACGATACATATGAAGCCAGCAGCTGGTTAGCTTAGCTTAGCATAAGGACTGGAAACAGGCGCTCTTGTCCAAAGGTAACAAAATCTGGCTACCAGCACCTCTAAAGCTCACTAACACATTAAATCTCGTTTGTTTAATCCGTATTTTAAAAAAGTGGTTTTACGGAGGGTTATATGGTGGACTATTTCTTGGCTGGGGGAAGTAGCTTCCTGGAGTCTCCGCTGGTTGCCAGGCAACCTAACAGTCTCGACAAGACTTCATAAGCCCTCGTAAAACCACAAATTGTCATTTTTACACTTTGTTTTTGTACTGATTAAACAAACAAGATATAACATGTTTATTAGTGAGCTTTAGAGGTGCTGGTAGGGGGGTTTTGTTACCTTAGGACAGAGCTAGGCTAGCTGTTTCCCCGTTTTTAGTCTTTATGCTAAGCTAAGCTAACCATCTGCAGAGTACTGACAGAGTGGTATCTATCGTCTCATCTAATTCTCAGTAAGAAAGCAAATAAGGGTATTTCCCAAAATGTTGGAACTATTCATTTAAGTAGCTACAATAAAAAAGTCTCCAAAATGCCATGTTTGGAATTTACTTTTCTACTTCTTCTGAACAAATGTTTTGCTCCCTTATTCATTTTTAGTTCCCTGTCAATCATTTTTTCACATTCTCTGTGTTTGTGTTTCCATAATATACTTAAAGCATTCCCTTTGATTCATGATGAATTTTTGAAAATACATGGTTTTCCAGGACAGCAACTTTATTTTTCTATTGACCAAATCTAGGCAACATTATAATAATAACATTACGTGAAAATGTACTTTAATTTACTTTAAATGTATTTTGGTGAAACCTACATTAAACCCTCATGAAGTTTGTCACATCTAAACGGTTTTAAAATGTTGCCCAAGTTAGGAGAGCAGACAGTTTATTGTTGGTTCACTGTTTAAAAGAATGTGTCTTTTAATCACATATTAAAAATGACCGATCTGTGTTGCTTTCTGGCAAAAAGATGTCATCAAGCAACACATCTTATGTCTCTATTTTGTGCTGAAAAGTGTCACAAATGTGTAATATGGACTGAAAACACATCCTTTTTTATAGTTAAATAGCCAAGTCAGGTCTAATCCTGAAGCTACCGAGTTTAGAGAGCATTCAGCTGATTCCAGTAGAACCCAATTCAGTTAGTGTGTGAAATAAACAGCAAGCAATTAAACACTGAAAACGTAGGAAAGAAGAGGCCTCTCCAACGGCCAATCAGCTGCTAAAGGTCTGGAAGTGACTGTTAATGTTTTTGGCTTAAAGTGAATTCGTTTCCTTCCCAGACTCCAATGCAGAGTCTTCAGTAAGTCACATGACATTACCGAACTTGAAAGAAGCAGTTTTGGCCGACTCGGCTGTCAACTCCGTCAAGTTTGTCCTTTTTTTCCCCCATACAAGCTGCTTCAGTCTTTCATTGATCTGAGGCTTGGCTCGGTGCGAACAAAGATGTGGAAATTCAGAGTTACTGACAAAGTCACCTCAGGACTCCATGAAGGGATCAAGGAAGAAGGGCACGTTGAAGTAATCACACTCGTATGATGGAAAGCAGTTCCACATTCGACAGCAAAGCAATCTGCTTTTTGGCTTGTTTCCAGAGAAACGTACGGGGTGATTTATTGGCACTCTGCACCGTTCTCTGCCGGGATCCTTGGCAGCGTTTGGTTTCATTAAGGCTGCTTTCACACACAGAATGCATAAGACTGCTGGACTCAGTGAAGAGGCCGCTATTAACAAAACTGCACCCTCACACAAGCTGAAACAAATTTATGTTCGAACATTTTTGGGAAATACACTTGCTCGCTTTTAAACTGGGGCTAATCTGTACAATAAATATGAAGCTACAGCCAGCAGGCAGTTAGCTTAGCTTAGCGTAAAGACTGAAAAAAAGGGAGAAACGGCTAGCGTAGCTCTGCCAAAAGGTAACAAAATCCACCAACCAGCACCTCTAAAGCTCACCATTTGAGACAAGATTCCACAAAGTAACTTGTTTTTACACTTTGGCTTTTGTACAGATTAAACAAACATAAAACATGTTAATTAGTGAGCTTTGGCGTTTGGAGTTTGGTGGCCTTTGGACAGAGACAGGCTAGCTATTCCCTCATTTCCAGTCTCTATGCTAAGCTAATGTAAATGTATCTGCAGTGGAGCCTGAGGCGGGTGGGAAATTTTGGTGAAATTTCTGGCTGCGACCAACAAGCTTGACTACATGCCAAAATAATATGGAGGCCTAATTTTATTCCAATAAGCTGATAATATTGAGAAGGATAAAACTGGGGAATTAGCTCAAGTCATTAGTTTCAAGCGAACGACACATGCTATACCTCAAGACTTTCCAAATTGACCTTTTCTTTGACCCTCCACACACACACACACAATTTATGGTCAAAGGAAAACCTAGAGATTCTGACAAAACTAGGGTAGGAAATCAGCTGCTGGTTTAGCTAGGTTTTCTACTCCGACAGGCAACATGCCATCAATGTGTCAGCCCTGTATTCAAAAGCATGTGTCTATTTCCTGCCCTCAGTGTAACCCTTCTTCTCACAGGAGCTGTGGTGCAACAGAAAAGATATTTCACTTTTTTCTGAGCTGTACAGACAATACTGTACATCACTGGCCTTAACTCTGCTGGGTAAAAGCGAAAAGTGTCTCTTCCTCTACTCTAGTTATCTCTCATCAAACTGAAATGTACTACAAAAAAAAAAAAAAAAAAGCGACTGGAAAAATAAATCTATTCTCACTGCTATTTTTTACACAAATTGGTTGCTTTTTAAAAATCTTAGTCTGGTATCTGGTGAAATATTTGGGAGGAAGGATGTTGGAAATTGACAATTATGAGAAACATAAACCTATTTTGCTCCCCTCGTTTGAAGGCAACAATCCCAATTTGCCACAAATCAATTTTAAAACCAAATTTAAGTGATCTATTTTATTTTTTTAATCCACCCACCACATTTCAGGAGGAAATATTTTCTTTTTTCTCCAATAAATTAATTTGGCAACTGTTCAAATTATCCATATTTTACCCCCCAAAAGTGCAAAGATTAGAGAAGAGTAAAAAATATGGCTTTTTTTCGTTTTTCCTCTCCCATTAATCAACTCACACAACCTCTCAGATTTATCTTGTGACCCTTTGGAGGACCTGAGCTCTAGGTTGGGAACCACTGGACTGAACTACCTAACTGACTTAAAAGTAGTTTGAGCAGTTAAAACTAGCTCCACCTCGACCGGCTACAACCGCACAATCCTGCTTACACACTGATGCATCAGTATTAACAACCAAATACAGTTTAATATATCAGTCACAGGGACATTTCACCACACAATGAGTACTTTTACTTTGATACTTTAGGAACAATTC
>LKNJ01005423.1:0-13173 GCA_002120245.1 Maccullochella peelii
ATATAGAGATATAGATATATAGAGATATAGATATATAGATATAGATAGATATAGATATATAGATCAGCTGTTGTGCTATTATGAAAGGTAGACATATGTATCTCTATTCTCTGTTGATAAAGGGTGAAATGACATTAGAAGCCTGTATTACAGCTTATTAAACTTCTTTATTAAACTTTACTTGGTTATATAACGTCAGTATGAGAATATAACAAGATACCAGCCTTTCTTCATATTCCTTATGCTATATATTACTTACCAGAATATTTGCCAGAAATAATCATGAAAGGTTGATTAAGTGAAATGCTTTTTTCCCCTCATATCTAAATCCATTTCATCCTAACGTAACCTCAACCCTGGTTTATTTAAGATTACAGTTTTATCTGAAAGACACTGTTTTAAAACATAACAAGCCGATTCCAGGGAAATGTTTAGCTCAGTAATGTCAGCCATGTTAACTGAAGCGACCTCATTGAACAGCTTGTCAATTCTATTTATTATTTGCATTTATGTGTAAAATTGCATTATGAGATGCAGGCATTGCTTTGCAATATCCACGAAAACTGCAGAACGTGTTGAGTTGGTGGACCGGTTACACCCTGAATGTACTGTAATTGGAATTGTAATAAAAGATTTACACGTCACTATTTCATTTTGATTTACCTCACTGGTTTGTGAAATGTTTTTATTTTTGTTGAAGACAAAATGTGAAATATGCCTCAGTAAAACACAAAAAGACAAAAACAACATCTCAATTCTAAATTCTTTAATCCTAGTTCCTGATTCTGTGCCTGGACAGATGATGCATGCAACAGTGAAAGATTTGAACCCCTGGGTGGATTATGAATTCAGGGTGGTGGCAATCAACAGTGTTGGTGTTGGAGAACCCAGCACGCCATCAAAACAGATTCGAACCAAAGCAGCAGGTATCCTCTCAATTTGTTTTTTCTCTTCATAACAAATTAATCAGTCCCACTTGGAAAATGTAATTTCACTGTTTCCTTCAGTGCTCCCTGTGATGTTACTCATTTCAAATCTGTTGTCCGTTTTCATGCCAATGCTTTGATTACTCAGTCACATGCAAAATAAGTGGAAAATGAATCACGCTTATAAGTATCAACACTTAGCTTGTGTGTGTCAGCACTCTGGAACTTGTGCCATGATTAAGTAATAGACCTATCTGCACGCGCCATGAGGCAAGGACATGAAAGTGTCTATTTTGAGCTGGTTAGCTGAGTAATTCCATCCCGCTGGTTGAATTACAAGGGAACTAGTTTTCACTTGTGCCTCACACATTGGGCTGACATGAATGGGGATGCCACGGGCACCAAAAAAATTCTTTTTCTGTGTGATTAACCCGTTTTGTGTAAATAAGAAGCTCTACAGAGGGGCTGTGATCACCTCATTCATTCTGTGCAGTTTAACAGAATGCTCTTCACCTGCTTCAGACATGACAGTCCAAAGCGAGGGATGATTACGTTTCCTTTGTGCCTGTTTAGTTCCCAAGGTTGCACCAGTTAATGTGAGCGGTGGCGGAGGAGCTCGAGGAGAACTTGTCATCATGTGGGAGGTAAGAGGATCATGGGCATTTTTGAGTGGGAATTCATTGTGACAGAGCATTCTTTGAATCTTTTGACGAGAATGGACTTCGGGCAGAGTTACTGTGTCTGCAGTGGTCTGGCTTCAGTGGAATGGCTTTTAATTGAAGGCAGAACTTTTCTGCCTGACTTTCTGACTTGCTGCCTGCTGACTCCCCCTGTAGTGTAAATCAAAATGGAGATACAGAGCTAGTGCAAATTTCATAAATCTAGAATTAGGTGACAACTTTACATCTTTTGGAGGTTTACAATGCGCAAAAAATATGCTGTATATGCTCAATAGTTTGTTAGACATAAAACACTATTTCTGCTTTACTTTTTTACAACGCCGTAATTAAAATCCTGCTCACAGTTGTTTGGGTCAAAGGCGTAACTTTTCTGTCCCCATCTCAGCCAGTTCCAGAGGAACAGCAGAGCGGAGAGGACTTTGGTTATGTCGTGGCTTTCCGCCCACTTGGCAGCAGCACTTGGATCCAGACAGTGCTGGCATCACCTGATGCATCGAGATATATTTACAGAAACGACAGCATCGCACCCCTGTCCCAATATGAAGTGAAAGTGGGAGTCTACAACAGCATGGGAGAGGGACCGTTCAGCCGTGTCGTAACAGTGTTTTCTGCAGAGGAAGGTGAGTGTGTTCACCTGTTAATTCAAGAAAATGTATGCTTTCACTCTTAATTGCAAATATGCATAATTCATGATCTATTCTATTTAGAGCCCTCTGAGGCACCATCAAGAGTATGGGCCCGCGCTGTGTCAGCCTCTGAGATCGAGGTGTACTGGGAGCCAATTCCCCCTGGGTCCAACAGTGAGAAGATCATTGCATATGAGGTATGAAAAAGAGAAGTTGAAATAATAGTGCTTCAAGGAATATTCAAACAAGGAGTCGACATTAATCCCAGAATGACTGACAGTACAATAAGCTGGCATTCATTTGAATATAACCGCCAATGGCAACAACGTGGAAATGTTCTGACATTAAAATACTGCATGTGTTGGAGCAGCAGATTTTTCACAAGCTAATCTAGGGGATAGCTGTTCCACTCTCCAAAAGACCTCAACACCAAGGCTGTCTGAGAGCTGCTATTCAAAAAAAAAAAAAGATAAAGTGTGAACACCATACATAACTATTCACTACAACAAACACTCTCCTGGGATTTGGCTGTGGAAAACCTAGATAAAATACCATTCTCTCCTAAACCCCAGATATTTTACATGGTAGGGTACGCCCAGGTGGCCTGACTTCTGCTGAGAAGCTTTGAGGTCATTGCCAGTGTTAGGTGCACACACACCTTGTTATAACACAGGAGTTTGAAGCACCATGATGACGTGTTTGGGAGCTAGACAGAGCAGTTTAGCTGAGCTAATATTTATATGAATATTCATGCTAAACATAGGACTTTTTATTTATTTATTTATTTACAGAATTTGCTCCAACATAAAAAGATATAGCTCTGTATCAATATAAATTAATTTTAACTGCTTAATAAAGTGTATTAAATGTTTTATTATCTCACTGTAGAACATTACATTATTATTTTTGCAGCTTCATATAACAAGGGTGTCTACGATGTGTGGGTGGAATTCAGTTCTCACAATGAAATTTTCCTTAATTTATCTAATTTAAGCTTAAATTGCCTCTCAAATCATGTTTAGATCATTTGAATTGCAGAGGATGGGCAGTGTGGCAGCAAATGTACTGTACAAGGCTGCTTCAACACCCAGAAAATCAGTTATGTTTCACTTTGCTTTCTAATTTGAGTATTATAGCAACTGCAAAATATGCAGTAATTATCAAATATTAGACTCAGCATCTGTTCATCCAGAATATGCTTTTAGAAAGTGTTTTAGAAAGTTACTTATTTCATATTTAGTAAGGTATTTAGTTTATGAAATTTCACCACTGTTGAATGCAAAGGTTTGACATTAAATCACACATGAAAGATGTTACATTACTTTAGAGTTTTTGCCGATTGTTTACACACTGAAAGTGAATGCTCAGACAAAAGCATCAAAACCTTTAACCTTTGTAACCATGCCTTAAACAAAGGCAGTAAAAATACAAACATATTTTCTGCTTTGCACTTTGTTTGCAACTCTGCAACAACTTCTTGTGAAACACTTCAGTGTTTTTTACATTAGACACTTCGTTCAAGAATGAAATCTCTTGCAATCATTAGGAAAACACTTCTATTCAAAATGCAAAACATACCTGAAATTGGCAACACACACACACACACACCCACACACACACACACACACACACACGAAAACACTTGTACACTGACTGAACACCAATCAGTCTGATCCTTAGCCCTACAAATAGACCTCAGGTAACTCACCTCTTTTGTGAGAACGTTGCAAACATGGAGGCAGTGAGAGGAAGAGAGGGAGGAAGAAAGAGAGGAGGTGATGTTGCCAGACACTAACAGAAGGCGGAGTCCATAAACCATCCACCCCATCCCTTACAATACTATTCTTTGTTTACCATTTCACTGTAATTTCTGTGTCTGTGTGTTTACAGTAACATATTGTATTGATTACTGTGCTGTAATTCTACTTTTCTTTGTTGTGTTGTTGTTGTTGTTGTTGTAAAAATCAGCAATAGAAAAAAAAGCTGTATTTCTTTTCTGAAGCTTTTCTATTTTTGTGTTCATGTGACATGTGAGTAGATGTTCAGTACTGGAACAATATTTTACAGAAGTCTGTATGAGAAAATTTTAAAAAGTAGCCTATACAAAGAAGGTTACGAAAGACAGCAGTGTTTTGTATAAAGTATCAGTGTGTTGTTTCTGCTTTGAAAGAGTAATTCACATGCCGCATGTGTGCATCATTTTGTTGCAAAAATGCCATTTTGAAAAAGGATTGTTAGGTTTTGATTACAGAGTTTCATTTTGACATAGAAGTGAGAAACTGTAATGGAGGAGACATCATTCAATTTCAACTAATGTTTTAGTTAAAGTAATGGATCAGGTCAGTACTCTACTGGTCAGTTAAAAATATTGATTGATATAACATGTTGTTGGAGAGAAGTGTGATAATTGTAATATCTACAATGTACAGAGCCCCGCTGGGGTCAGCTGAGTTAAAAAAAATAAATAAATAAGAGCCATGTGTAAATCTGTACTCTCGGATTCATAATCCATACCCACAGATTTGCAATCCGTGCCCACAGACTTGTAAACCATGTGCACAAATTCTTTCTTCAAAGGACAAGGAATGGAGCAACCAAATCCGCCAAGTAGGCTAAGTCCAATTTATTTAGATTAAAGGGTAGATTTAATGCGATATTGTGTCTTGCATTGGACGTTTCACAGCTTTTATTGTGTAACGCTGTATTTATTGTGCTTTTCACTCCAAAACCAACCTCTGTGGGCACGAATTGCAAAACTGTGGCATGGATTATGAAGATTTGTAAACCGAGAGTACAGATTTACACATGGCTCTTTTTTTCCTCGGCTGACCCCAGGGGGGCTCTGAAACAATATTTGTGGAAATCACTTGAATGAATTTAGATGACCTACCTTAACCATTACTTGCTGAGACTTGATTAGATAACAAAGTTGCTTTTGTTGTAACCCCACACTATTGACCTTAACCCTGTGCTTTTGGGTGTGACCCTGAGAAGTGAGAGCTAACACTGTTCTGGGGTGTGATTTTCATCAGGTGCCCTCGAGACAGTGTTTTTCCAGAGGATATGTCTCATTAAGGGCATAATTTATTTTGAATGACAATTTGACTCATTCCACTGCAATCAGACTAAGGGGGCAATTAAGTGGAGGTATGCCAGTGGGCTGATAAGGACGACACGCTTGGACTTGGTTAGACTGAGATTTGAAGATATTCCACATTCCAAGTGTGAAACGTGTCCTGATGTTTCATTGCCAATGTATCTGTTTGGAGACAAACATCTCAAGGTGTGGAGTGTAACATAGTAATTGCTGAAGAAAACAGTATGTCTCAGTATCACTAACTTCACCCGGCCCTTTCTAAATAATGTTTACATTATAATAGTACAATGTAATGCAGTTTGTAACACAAGGACTGATTTGGCCTATTTAAGCCCATCTCTGCAGGCTACCACAGTCATTTTCTCCAACGCGTCCGTAGATAGTGCCATAGATAGTTTTGTTTTGCCATGAGGGCATGTTCCCTCACATCCTAATGGTGTTCCTGACGCTAAGACTTCTTCATCCCTCCAGTAGACTAGGTCCCTTATAGCTGTCAGTGGAATGGCCACCAGGTACACTGACACTTATACCTGCAAAAACTGGTGTCCACTTGGGGGGCAGTGGAAATAAGTAGTAACCACAAAGGTGACTTATTATCACATTTTAAATAGTTATGGCAAAGGGAAATAAGCAACTCCCTCTGCCAGGGCCCTGACACAAAACAAATGCGTTTATTGGGGTAAATCAACGGTCTGATTGGACTAGACTAGTTCCAGTAGCTCCTCACAGTAAACATGTAGAACTGTCTCTGTACAATTCATTACAAGTAACATAGTGGTTAATTGGGTAGCACTTAAGAGTCTCAAAAAATAGCTGGAATACAAACTTTTATATCTGATGTCCTCAGGAAGAACTCCAGAAATAAACTCCTTCTACGGTTGCTCCTGAATGTCCCAGAAGACGATGCCCACACTCTCATGAGAGGCCATAGTGAGTCCCTCACTCCAGCCAAAGAGGGAGGTAGACAGTGAAACTGGAGAGCATAGCCCATTCATAATGTCCTGTTCATAGGCTCTGCCAGAACACAGTGCTTTGCCAAAATAGTGGAGCATTTAGCAGCTAAAGAGACAGATATTTCCCTGTATTTTCCCAGAGGCCTTTAGTGATGGGAATCAATAAGTGATCCCTATTTAGAACCAGTTGCAAATGATTAGTTTCTGAAGAATTGTTTAGCGCCAACACTACTGATTCCTCTGAAGTGTAACGCAATACTAAGAAGCATGGTCTCCTATACCCATGCTCTCTGAGTTTGTTTTCAAGTGGGACTTGAGCCATGGAAGAAAATGTGTTTCATTGTGTGGTCGCATTTTATCAAACAGATGTTTTTACCTTGTTAGTTTTTGCTCCTTTGATGGATATACCCTAAGTTCCTTTTATTAAAAAGTTTTTGTTCAGCATAAATTAGGCTATCACTATAAAAACCTGTATGTGTTTATTTAAATAGCATTGATGAAGGAACAAATAAAGAATCAAGTTGGTAAGTACAAACATTACTGCAATCTGAACTGATAAAATCCTTCTTTGATGCCCATCCCCAGAGGCTGAGCAGCCAGCTGTGGAGCAGAGTCTAGAAAGCTCTCGTATGCCTCTGCCAATCTGTCCCAGCAGGGTAGATTGACCCCAAAGGGCTCACCATGCATTGTGGCCAAAGAATACCATTTAGGTATTGGTAGCAGTGCCTTTGATTTAGAGAAGTGGTCTCTAACATGTCTGCTTTAGACCTTGTTCAGACTACCAGCCCAGATCCGTTTTTTTGGCATTTCCAGATTGTATTCAGATTGATTTTAGAAAGTCTGGACAGAAAAAAAAACACATTAAATGCAGGTTTGCAAACCTGGACAAGCCACATTTAGAGGTGGTTTGAAATGTGATTCCAATCGAATTTCTACAGATGCGTCTCAGTCCATACGCTCTGGCCACTCTAATCGGATCCATCAAATCCAGAGTGATGGAAGTGCATCAGAGCAGCTGTATACCTGCCTCCTCCGTTACTGACTTTGTCTGGTGCAATGGAGTTCTGCACCGAGACATGACAGCGCTATTGTTTGGAGGGCAAGAAGATCTCCATTTCTCATGCTTCTGTGTTGGATAGCCACGTCACCAGTGTACATAGTTACTGATGCCCACGTCGTTACCATAGCAACCCATGCAGATAGGTTGGGGATGTCTGGACACACAAATCTGATCTGATCACTTGCACAAATAGTGCGGTCCGTCTGTCTTAAAGATCTGATTTGAACAAAATCTGTAGTCTGAACAAAGCATTAGAAGATCAGAGTCAGCCTTGACTCTGTTGCTGAAGACAATTAGATGAGGAGTGGTGTGTCCACATGTCCCTTTATAGAAATTGTTACATTTAAACCACCCCTGTAGCAGATGAGGAAAAGTAACTTTAAACTCTAGTACTAAAACACCATCTACGTTTGGCTGCAGATTTGAGGGGCCGTGCAGTCACATCTTATCTAACTGCACCACCATGAGAACAAAACTGTTTTCATCTTGAAGATGCCATCTCGCCTCAGTTTTGTCATATGCCACTTTGACTGGAACAGCTGTCTGAAAGGTATGAGAGAAGTAAGGTGACTGCCTGAGAGGATAATGACTCCACCACACCCTTCAATTTTCTCCCACTTCACCCAACCTTTTGGTTCATAGCACTGCTTTACCTCTATGAATGAAAATAGCAGGAGCACATGGATACGCCTTTCATTTACAAGCCCTAAATGCAGCTCCAAGTGTTAACAGAGTGAGCAACTATAGAATACTTTGGCAAACTTCCGCCTCCACCTCTGTCTGTCTGCATCACCATCAAAACTATACACCACTGTAAGTTTCTGACCATGGCAGGATTAACCTGTTGCCCTAGCCCTATGGCTGCATTCAGACAGAATCAGGCATTGCAGCGATTAACACAGGGCTGTGTGGTGGTCAAGCTCTCTTCCATCTTCACAGTTGCTCGGTAAACAGTGGAATGCTACAGTGCTACATGGTAAATAAAGTTTTTCTTCACCTGGGCATCTGCCGGTCTGATTGCCGGTGTGATTGGCTGCGGCAGCGTGATGTCAGTTGTGTTTCTCCAAAAGTTGATTCTGTTTTAACTTTTCGCTGCAGGGCCACTGCGTTTTTTTTGCACCCCCTGCGGCCCAGACCACTGCAGCCCCATGTTCAAATGAATGGGAGAACCGGCGTTTTAGCAGTGCCTGAATCTGTCTGAATGCAGCAAGTCCATCACACACAGCAGACTACACACAGCAGCTTCATTATTTGCAGACACTAACCAGCCCTCAAATGCTGGAAGAACACTACATAGCCCCAAGTTGTCTGTGTGTCAGTTAAATGTGGTAATATGACTTACAGTTTTATTTTGGAGTATGCACCAAAATAATAAGGCCCTTAAAACTAGATTTTTGACTAGGTATTAATACAGGATCTATAGTGCGAAAATTCTCTGACAAACTTGCAGTTACCAAAAACACCTACCTGAGATGTTTGGGACCTCTAGTGTTTTGCAAAATGTGTGATTTAGAACTGAAAATTGAGTGTAAAACAGAAATTGTGCTTGCAGTTAGTTTAGGGTTTTGGCACATGAGTTTCAGGTTTCAGTGACTGCATTTCAAGTTCCAATTTTAGTGTGTAAACAATTGTGAAAAACTGTAAAAAATAAAAATAAAAAAATAAATAAATACAATCCACTCCTTACACTTTTTTCAGTCTTGAAAGGGCAATAATAAAGATATAAGCCTCCAAAGTCTTTAAATGCAGAGTATCACTTTTACAGCTCCATGCACACTGCTTCTGCACTAGGATAAATCCAAAGCTGGACAAGCCTGCCATTCCTGTTCCTAAGCTATGACTGGACAATCATTGTTTAGGGAAGGGGTTCAGCAAACAGTCAGTTTCCTTTATGTTATAAGAATTGGTAGGGGAGACAACATAACAGCTGTTGTTTTCTACTTCAAATAACTTTCTTGACAAATTTCCTAAAGTGTTCACTTCATGATCACTATGTATTTTGTGGATAATTCAGTGGACTCTGCTGGAAGCAGGTTTATTGGCAAGACAATCCAGTGCAAACTTCAGACTTAATTTCATTTGTTTTTTGTATTTATGCACATGATCAAAAGCTGGCTATATAAAAATAATAATTAAAAATGTGTGCTTCCCACACAAAACTATTGGTATTATTAGCACACTGGTGGTATGATGCACTTTCGGCTGTGTGCGGTTGTCCATTAACCCCAGGGTTGGTGGTTCGATCCCGGCTCCTCCTGTCCACATGTCGAAGTGTCCTTGGGCAAGATACTGAACCCTAAGTTGCCCCCGGTGGAGGCCAGCATGGCAGCTGTGTCCCCATTGGTGTGTGAATGGGTGAATTAGACTACTGTTACAGCGCTTTGGGAACCGTTTCAACGGTTGAAAAGCGCTATATAAGTAAAAGTCCATTTACCATTTACTTTCCTGCCGCTGTCTCCATAGTAAGACTTTAAGATGCAGCAAGACAGCTTAAGTCTCCTTACATCCCTCTCTTTCATCCTTCTTTGAGCATGTGGTTAGATTCTTAGCAGAGGTGGTGTTAAACACTATAAACTTCTTCTGCTCAGGTATTTTAGTGTTTTCCTAAGTGCTGGGAAAACTGCTACAATTAAACAGCTGGTGGAAAAAAAACATCCTAGATGCATCTGTTATCAGCAACTCCAGGCCCTGTCGCTAATCTGCCTTTTCCAAGCAAGATCCATGAGAATCCGTGTGCAGCCAATTGAATAAGTACCTACTCTCAAACCATCTGTTGGACATTTTCTTGTCTGGTTTTCCTGTCTCATGTTAGGGTCATAAATGATCTCCCTATGAATACTGATTCTGACAAGCTCCTTATCCTTGTACTCCTCACTCCCAGTGCTGGTTTTGGTATTGCTGATTGTCAGATACAGTGTCACTTGGTAGTTTAAAAATGTGGGTTGGACTGCCTTAGGACCTACAGTAGCTGAGCTGATAGTATGAAACTCTGTTTTTTTTTCATTCTCCTTTTAAGTTAGGTTCTGAAGAATCACTGCTTCTGCATATTAAAGACTTACATCTAGATGAAGTGAAAACAGAAGCCCCAAAATTAGGTTCCTTTTAAAAGTAAACTTGATATCTATATCTCATGTGTGCCCTAGTCCTTCATGTTATGCTGCCATATACTGTATGTCAGCTGGCTCCACTTCAACCTATGTATACGCACTTTCAACCTATATCCACTCAACAGGATGTTCACACATTGTGAGACTCTCAGTACAGTCTACAAACGGAAAAAGGCAAAGGTAGTGTGTGTGTGTGTGTGTGTGTGTGTATATATATATATATATATATAGCTGGAGGTCTGTGGTAATTGGTAACCCTCGTGCCTTTGGTCCAGGTTCTCTTTTGGGAGGAAGGATCTCGGCAGAGTGAAGCGGAGAGAGTGAGGGTTATCTACACCACAGCTCTGCTCTCTGGCTTGAAGGGCAGCACAGTCTATCTGATCTCAGCCAGAGCCCAAAACAGTGCTGGACTTGGACCCTGCAGCCCTGCTTTTAACATCACCACCAAGAAACCACGTGAGTCTACACACAGGACACAAAAATATGCTTTTTTTTTTTCTTTTTGCATTTTACTTCATCACCTTTATTTTTTTGACTTACTTACGTATTTCTTTAACGATACTGTAGGTTCAAGTCTATTTTAATACAATACTCACATGCCATACTGAATGCACTGTATGTTGAAAGAGTTACTGGTCACTGTAGTCATTTCTCCTGCCTATACTGGCCATGAAGCCAGGGCCATAGATACCATTGAGGCCATGTCTTCTAATATTTCTGAGACTTTGGGGGGGTTTAATAATATAAAGGAGACTGTATGTAATACAATTACACACATATGGATGTTTTAAGGCTGATGTTGATATTGAGAGTGAAGGTTTATTGTCATATTTTAAACTAAAAATCTATTTGACAGGTTTTAGATGAAAAAAACATTTACATTAGAAAGCAATAAAAATGTAATGAGAATGTAATATTCTCTATAATTAAAAACTGGCAGTGTAGAAAAGGCTTTATAAAATACATTTTAAATAGTTGAATGAATGAATGAATGAATGTGAAATTTTGTAATTTTAAGTTGTAATTGTAAATAATCAGAAAACGTGGCTGGGGCTCTGCTGGAAGAATTTGGACTTGTGACGTTAGCATTTCTAAAGTCCCTTCCTAATGTCACTCCAATGTAAGAGAGCAGTCTGAGAAAGGCTGCTTTCAGACAGAACCAGGCGTTGTGGCGATTAAACGCAGGGTTGTACGGCAGTGTGGGAGTGTCGCATTCTAACCAGAAATCCCAGCTTGAAGAGCGATACAACACCAAACAACTGCACGGCGATTAACAGATTTGAACTCAGGGTTGAACAGCTGATGTACAGTCATCACAGAGACAATCGATCAGTCTCTCTTCCATCCACAGTTGCTTGGTAAACAGTGGAATATTAAACAGCTAATGCTACAATGCTACATGGTAAACAAAGTTCGTCATCTAATGCCACAATTATTTCCCGGCTCTTTTTATTTCCATCTATTATATTCAAATGAATGGGGTGTGGTTATCTCATAGATTCAGACCAACAGCACCAGAACAGCACTAAATCACTGAATATACAGCAGCACTGAATATACGAGAAGGCTGCGAAAATTTCAATAACAGAAGAAGCTCCAACCAGCAGACCAGCAAGTGGTTTTACTGTCTGGATGCGTTGCTGGTTCACAGGCAGGCCTTCTCTGGCACAGCGGCAACGAAAGACTCAGCTACAGAGGTACAGAAATGTGTCCTTAGACATCCAGAAATTCTTTATCCACTGGACCTCGGTGAAAGTTGGAACCACGGTTTCCCACCACTCTGTTGCTCTATTATGTGTGATGAAAAATGACTCATTCTGTAGTACTTGCATATCTGCTGCTCGCCTCTTTTCCAGCGTTGACTCAATGACCCCATTTGCAGAGCAGTAAATCAGGATCAACAGCAGCACAGCTTGAATCTCCTCCATGCTTACTGCTGTTGCACGTGCAAAAATGACGTGTATAAACAGCCGTCGCTTTTTCATATGTCAGCAGTGCTGTTCTGGCGCTGTTGCTTTGGTCTGAATCTGTGAGATAACCACGTGCCATTCATTTGAATATAACACACAGAAATAAAAAGAGCTGGGAAATAAATTTGGCATTAGGAAATAAATAAAAGTAGTCCTTCGAAAAATGGAATTTTGAACCTATGGGGTACAGTGCTGGTAAACAGCTCAACGGTTGACAATACTTACAATGACATCCTGCGGTACCTAATTAAGTAATTATTGTATAATGTTTTTCTCAATTATGATGTGCTACCAAAATGTAATATACTAATGGCTTTTGCCCTTTTCTCATGGCAGTTGTGACAACCTTTTGACAGCCAGATACACCCACACTCCAGGGATTTATTATGAATGTCTTCTACTTCATTGTATGATTTGGAATAAGAACAAATTGAGAAATGGGTCTATTCTTCATTCATCCAGCACTGCAGCAGCTCATAATGGGCAGGATGGAATAGAAAACAAACTTACCTTTCTCAAGTGCACAGCCATGGACGGCTTGTATTGTCATCAGAGGACGAAAAATGAATTAATACAGTAATGTAACAATGTCACACATATATATATGTATATATATGTATGTATATATATGTATGTATATATATGTGTATGTATATATATGTATGTATGTATATATATGTGTATGTGTATATATGTATGTATATATGTATGTATATGTATATATATGTATATATGTATGTATGTATGTATATAT
>LKNJ01005423.1:13218-41522 GCA_002120245.1 Maccullochella peelii
TGTATATATATGTATATATATATGTATATGTGTGTATATATAAAAAATATGTGTGTATGGTAAGGCTAGATTTAAGTAATTCATTTAATTCATTTATGTGCAAATCTGCTGTAAGATCAGGCTCAAGGTGTTCAACATGAATCCATAATGAATCATGTTGGATGTAATTTCTTTATGTGCAGTTTATTTTTGCACCTGAAGCACCTGTCCGCTCAGCTGATGAGTGAGGGCAGGTAGCTATCAAAAAACAACCAGACAAACACTTCAAACATTACAGAATTGTTTATTATTGAGGAGACATGTTTGAATAAAAGCCAGCTCATTTTTAATGAAGCACTGATCCATTAATTCTCTCTTTTAAATGTCCATGTTTAACGCATGAGAGGTGGAGACTTAAATAACGAGCTGAAGAACTGGAGTGAAACTAGATTTCCCTTTTAATACTTTCATGCCTAAATTGTCCCGATCCCTTTGACTTCCATACGGAGTCTAGAATATTGATATGCTCTTGCAATAAATATTATTTTGTCTGAATATGTAAAATGCGGGCAGCTGCTTTGACACTCATTACAGCGTTCCTGTCATTTTACATTCATGTATTCCACCTCGCTGGGTGAGTATAAGTGAAGATAGCGTGGCACTACTTTTTAAAACACACCGCAGCTTATTCACGGCCTCTCGGGGGCGAAGACATCAGGCCGTGTTTAAAGCGTGAAGGCAAACTGTAAAAGCAGAAGCAGCAACCACCGATTAGCCTTTTAATAAAATGTAAACCAAAACTTTTCTGACCTCTCAGCGTGTGACCTTCGCTCAATCTGAAGATATATTTAAATGTTGATGATTTTACATTGTATTCAAATAACATGCTGTTGCTCACAACATAGCTTTGTTTATATTTGAGGTTTTGTATAAATGATGCATAAAAGCACAAGTCGACGTGCACACCTGATTTAAAGTGCGTTTTGCTGTGTATTTTCCACATGATGTGCTAAAAGTTAGATATTATAGGTTAATGACAAATGATAAAGGTAGGTTTACAATAAATAAAGTCTAAAGTTGCCTTGCTTAGTGGCAAAACTGAGAACACAGAACGTTGCTATGAACGGTTTTTCTGTCTTTTTTTTTTTTTATCTGCCCTTTTATTAAGAAAAATCATGTTTTTTTTAAGTTCCGGCTCATATACAGGCCACTTTTACGGGAAGACGCTCATGATTTTAAAGGATGACGCTGGTGTTTTTCTATATTTTACTTGCTGTAAACAAATGTCATGAAAAGACCAAAATCAACGTGTGTCAATCAATACGTTTGTGACTTCCTGTCTGTGGCTCTCAGCCCCAAGCCCATTGGTTCCTACTGAAGATGTAAATGTTTTAAAAAAAAAAAAAATTCTTAAAACAGCTGGGCACTGTAGTTTTAACAAACGCTACTTAAACAGGAGGAAGTAGTGCATTTGTTGGGGACTATTTTCTGCGGCGGATGAATCCACATTTGGTGCTGTAGTGAGTATTTGGGGCAGCAGGACGGTGTGTTGATGGTGATGAAGGAACATGTCAACCAGTGCTTTAATAGTTTTTGGACAACAGTGGCACAGAGGAAGAAGATATTATCAGGCTTTGGTCTTTTAAAGGATTTAAATCAGTCTCTCCTCTAAATGTGTTTCTCCTCAGTTATATTAAAAAACAAAAATAAGTTAAAGGTTAAAATCTCACTCAGGCAGGTAGCTTCTGGAGTTTAATACTGACAAAGCTGCTTTTGTAAAATCTAGTTATGCTGTGTGCTGGAGTGCTTAAAGGCTGTGAGGTATCTGATCATAAAGTCAAGCTGCTGAGTGACTTTTCCCCAATATACTGCATCTGTTTCTTCATTAGCAAAGAGGATGGTAATGTATTATAACCTGCTTTGGTTCAGCTGGTGATACTGTGATAAATTACTATTATCATGAAACTGTAGGTTTGAAGTTATTCATGGTGTGCAGTGACACACTTTGGCACTTTGTTGAATTAAAAACAGAAGGTGTTTAGTGGATGTCAGCAGAGTTCACGCGCTGCATCTACTGATCTGAACACGGAGCCGACATTTGTGTCCATTTCATAATAACTGAGTTAGAGAGGAAGAACATTTCCACCAGGAAAAGAAGAAAAACAGATGAAAAGTTATGCAAAATAAAAATATTCATGATCAAAATTATGAGACACTAAGTCAAAACTATGATGACTTATTGAGTCAATATTATAAGATACGATCTCATAATACTGACTTTAACTCACAGTTTTGACTTGGTAAATACAAACTGAGATGAGTAAAAAGTAAGTAAAGTTCCTAATATTATGAGATAGTGTCTCACTCAGGAAGTCATCACAGTTTTGACTTGGTAACTACAAATTATACTAAGTCAAAACTATGAGTTACTAAATCAAAATTCGAGATAGTCATCATTTTGACGTACCATGAGTATTATTATTTCTTTATGGATGCTGTTTCTGTTCTTGGCAGAAGTAGGCTTCCATACTTGCTGCATGTTGCATGACGTATATTATAAATAAGAGCATCTGTAAGTGTTTTTATATCTCCGTCTGTACACAGCTTTTAAATTGTGATTTTAGGCATCATTTTATACACAAGCCCCCCCCCCGGACTCTTTAGATTCTCTACATGCTGGTGATGGACCTGCTAGCTGCCCACATGAACAAGGACAGAACATTTCTAATTAATTCATGGGACACAAAAGTGTTGCGCTCATTTTGAGAATAAATCTCAAGATCAGAAAGTGAAAAAACTGCAGTGATTTGTGTTTTTATGGGCGCCGTAATGTATAAGACGAATAGCAAACCTCATTTTCATTAAGTCAACATCTGCAGTGGTGTGTTTTTTGTTTAGAGAGATTTCCAGCACACTTTTGCGTCCCCTTCCTTCATCTCCGTCCTACTTTTCACCCACTTAGCAACGTGTCATTAACCACTTGGTTTGCAAAAACTTTCCGTTTTCCATCATTCAACTTGAGTTCGCCCTCTCCTCCACAGAGCAGCACGTCCGACTCTGTAAAACCCTTCAAAACCTTTTCTAGCATTTTTAAACTTGTACAGTCAGCATGTGCCTTCACTCACGGAGATATTCAGTTCAGCTCTCAGGTGCTTAAATAAACTTCTGTTGTTTTTTTAAAGAGGATTTTAGGTTTTAGGAATCTAAGCTGGAGCCTCATTCGAGGTGATCCGTTCACTCTTCTTGCTGTCGGCCTTCTCACCTCAAGCGCATGATTTTCCAGTTGCAGTGTGAGTCACTAGTGGTGGTTTGGCCTCGAGTGATGGACATGGAGGGTTAAGAGTTTTGGGAGTCCTGTCCAGGCGTGACTACATGTGCTGTAACGCCTCCTGGGCTTGTTCTGTGTACACCTCGTCTTTCCCCGCCCACAAGCCGAGGCCGGCGTCGAGCTGCGCGCTCCGCTGCGAGCTCCGCTGCTTGTCACGGGAGAAGAAACTAAACCTGAGACGAGAGGACGGAGAGAAGACAGAGGCAGCGTCTTTAGTGGGCTGTCCAGTAGTGGACGACAGTGGTTTACAGTAACATGTATGTGAGAGTGTGCAGGGAGTATCAGTCATTTGTAAAGCAGTGTTAGAGTTTACAGCAGTGTGCTGTGCGGCATTTAACAACACTAATACATCAAAACTGTATTACTTTTTGGGGAAATGAATTATGATCCCTTTGTATAATTACTGTAAACAAATGAGACCACGTGTCAGTAGTTTTGTTTGTGCATCTACTCCTGAACATCCTGCACAAACTGTACAGATCCTATTTATCTTATATTTCATATTTGTATTCTTGACTTATAGTACTTATTTTTCTCTACTATGCTTATTTATGCACCAATATACCAAAGCAAACTCCCTCTATGTGAAAACCTACTTGGCAATAAATCGGATTCTGCTCGTGACATTTAAAACCAAATTTCCTATAAATCCCGAAGCTTCCCGCAGCAGTGGGGTTGTTTTCCTTATTCCGTTTGCTTGTTGGCCGAAACATATGAGCATAAATATGTTGAAAGTAATGTTTCCACACCGATTCTTTATCATGTGACACTGCTGATTATAATGGCATGTTCTGCTGCTGGCTTATTAAAGGCGACTGTCGCTGATGTGGTGAACGTTGTACTTTTCTGGTGGCTAAGCCAGCGGAGCTAGCCGCAGGGCTAACTGCGAGCAATGAGCGTACGCTAGCCATGTGCCAATGGGCATGATTACAAAATGTCATTTTTATTTATTCATTTAATGTAAGAAGTGGTATATGTCAGTGATGTACTAACATGTGCCAGTGGAACAACATCGGCGGACCATGAGCCACTTCGATCTCTGCTAGCGGTGCTATGGATTGATTATGTTCCGATTTGTTTACAGAAATTATATTAATGTATCAAATTTAATGCTAAATGTTACACAGAGCACCTTCACAGTAACATAAGGAATGTTTTAACACTTTTTCGTATTGACATTGACATGTTGTTCATAACACAACAAGATTCTAACTGGAATGAACTCTGAACTCGTCCTGTGTGAACTGATCAGTGCTGCAGAATAAAACATGATGAGTGCTTTAATCACTAACTACTGCAAAAGAGCTAAAAGTGCTTTAGTTTGTAAATTCCACATTTTTAGGAGTTTAGAGCAGAGGAGTTGTTACTGTGGTCAGTGAGGGAAGAGACGAGACGACAACAGACTACACGTTCATATTCTGACTGGCTGATTTGTTTTATGATCCACAATCATCCCATTGGACAATGATAGTATGACAGCCCCACAATCAGCCAATCAGAATACTACAAAGGTGGGAAAAAAGCAACCCTGGCACATGCAAGGGGATGGAGGCTGTTAGAAAGTGACAGACTCTGAAGCCGACCAAATATAGAGTCATACAAGCGATACGAGACGTCTGATTGGCTGTAAAGTGGGGTCATCTGGGATCAAACCAGCCGCCACCATCGGCATTATGGCTGTGAAGATCCTGTTACACAGAGGTAAAGACACACAAGCACAAACAGGAAGAGATATATAGAGAGAGGGGGGAGGGAGGGGGACGGACAGGGGGGAGACAGGGACCACATCAACCTTTGACCTCTGTTTGACCCACATGTAAAGTTCCCATTAAAAGTCAAACCAAAAGACGTCGTGCTTTAGTTCATTTTAGTGAAGATAGAAAATAAAATGGGTGCAGGCACATGAAAACACTCTCCTTCACTTGGTAATCGTGTGTGTGTGTGTGTGTGTGTGTCATGTGCTACACCTGACCCGCGATCAATTCATGCCAATCATTAACCATGCACACTGAGAGGTAAAGTCGAGCAAGGTGTCTTCAAATCTCATATCTTTTGTGCAAATGCTGAAACAGAAGAAATGCTCAGACGCACTAATGCAACACACACACACACACACACACACACACACACACACACACACACACAGTGTGTCAGGTGACTGATCATGTGATTATTTTGTCACACATACTGATCCCAAGGTCAGCAACGAGCTTCCAGTCTTCGTCCCTGTTTAAAGCAACATGAAACTGCACTGGATTTACTTGTGTAAGAAATAAGTGTAACATTTTGTTCGGCATCAAAAAAAGTGTCCAAAATGTTCTTTTTTTTTTGACAATGGATCACACAACGTAGTGTTCACTACTTTTTGCAAACAATCCCGCGATGAAACGGTCGCCTGTGACTGTGACGGGTATGTTGGCTCCAGCCATTCGACTGCAGAATAACGTGGGGCTGAAACTAATAATCTGTCAATCAATTAGTCGATTGGCAGAAAAATAACCAGCAACCCTTCTCATGGCAGACATTTTGACTCGTCAACGCAGGAAAAGCCCAGACAGGCGGAAGTAATAACATTAATGATGGCTCCATTCCATTAAGTGTCCCAGTCAGCCACGTCAGCCCTGGAACTGGCTCTCCTAAATGGAATGCAGCCATCATTAATGCCATCAGGTGATTCATTGATCGCATCAATTGTCCGCGTGGCAGTAATTAATCAGAGCCGTTTAACAAACAAAGCTTCTTAATCAGAGTTTACCTTCGCTAACCAGTTTCCTACCCTATAAAATAAAAAACTTCAAATGTTGTTTAAACCATTTGAACAAGACGACATCATGTGTTGCTGTAAAGTCTGATTTTTACATGGACGCCTCTCGTCTATGAACCAGAGCAGCACGCTGAACCAGAATCAGACACATTTTAGTTACAGCAGCTGCCGCGTTATCTCCAGTTTGTTTTTACAGGCCAAACAGACACAGGAAGTGGACGTACGTACGAACTGTTAAGCTGAAAGTTATTTTTTAGTGGAAACAGCTGAAACAACAACTATTCTTGGGTTTAAGTTATCAGATGACAGTCAACCTAGGCTGGTGAAGCTAATGTTTCCAGCCTGAAATAGTCCAAATGTTTGCTGCTGCTGCTGAAGAGACGTTACCTCTCTTATAAAGAACAAGCTTTGCATGTTTCTTGTAATATGAGTAACATGCAAATGTTTGAGCATGCAGGGACCATTTTAATAAGCCTTTACTCAGCGCATGCAAAGCAATCTGACCGTGAGTGACTGAGTGACAGTGAAGGAAGGTGGCCTGTGAGGTTTTAACAGGCGAGTGTTTTCATGAGCGAGTGAGTGTATCTGCAGGCGTGTGAGCTCAACATACAGGCGTTTGATTCCTGACTCCGGCTGGGCAGACGAACGGGAGCGAGACCTCAGTTCCGGAGAGGGAGAAGGAGAAACCATCTCATCTTCTGTCTCATCGCTGCGAAAACACACCATCATGATCATCAACAACACAGTTATAAGAATGTATCTCTCCAGATTGAAGTCTGTGAGCACCTTTTGTAGTAGGCCAGCTCCTCCTGCAGCAGGAACACTTTGGCCTTGAGCTCGTTCCTCTCGTGGAGGACGTCCCTCAGCTCCTGCAGGGTGAACCGGGGCCGGTTGGGGTCCTTTGGGTCCAGGCTTCCCGCCTCCTCCTCGCACAACGCCTCCTGCCGAGAGACAGATGCATCACAAAGAGGAAACAAAACCAGAGAAAAGGAAGAAAGGAAGGAAGGAAGGGAGGAAGGAGGGAAAGAAGGCAGGAAGGAAGTGAGGATACCTTGGTAAAATATTGGAACACAGCAGGCATGTCGTCATCGCACATCGCCTCCTGGTGGCAAACGTTGAACTCAGACATCAGGCCTGGTTCCAATACATTTGTTCGTCCTTCCCTCCTCCCTTTAGGCTAAAATCTGTTTTGTTTTTTAACTCAGCACTCGAGACATTCACTGTCTGTTAAAAAACACCTGAAAGACTTCAACAACACATGCAGCTGACAGAAGTCACTCATGCACTGAGCAAAAAAAAGTCTTATTTATATGTGTTCTAGACACAGCGTTTAAGTCCAACTGAAATCACATTTTGCAATAAAAAATAAAGTCATTTCTTTTGAATTTATTGTCAACAGTTTTCTTTTAAAGGAAGAAATGTCAGAAATGCTCCTTTTCCTCTCAGCCGGCTGGAGGGGCGTGTCTGTGTTTGACTGACAGCAGCTGGCAGGCTGAGCTCCGGCAGGGAAGCGACAAAGTCAACAAACCTACATGTTGTGGTCAGACGGCGTGTTGTTAGCGGTGCTGACCAGTCATCTTGTTGTGCCTTCTTCTTCTGTGGTGCTTCAATGGCACCTGACTGGAGAATTAACTCCATCAGCTGTTTATCTCCATAAACTGACTCCTAATATTCACATAACAGTAACGGATGGAAACACACATTCATTTGCATTTTCTTTCGCCAATTTTCTGAAAATGTTGTGCTACATTTGGATGGAAACGTGACTATTGTGACCGTTGATAGGACACTGACTTTACTACTTTACGCAAATATGGTTTAAAATGAAGCAATTTGATTGGATGTAGACGGAGAACTAACTGTATTCTGACGAATTAATGCAAAGATCATCACGAAACCAAAAAATATAAATTTCTCCATTTGGTTTGGTTTTGATTTCTCAAAGGAGAACACAGGACGTGTGATTTACAGAGCAGATATGTTGCTGTAGCGGCGGGAAAAAAACTAACATCACAACAATTTCATTTCAGTTGGACTTTAAACAACCATTTCTATCGCCAGTGTTTCAGGATCATGGTGCATTAAAGGGCAACATCAAGTGCTGTTAGAGGCTGAGCAGTCGGAGTGATCTATATTTAGAAAGGTCATCGTGCAGTCGTCCACAAAGTCTCACCCAGTTGGCTGAGGAGCGAGAAATCCTACTGACACTCTGTTAGTTCGCCAGACATGGCAGCACTTCTCATGGGCCATACAAATGTTAGTCCACTAGCTTTTTTTGTTTTTGTTTCTACCGATGTGGTTGTTCTTCTGGGAGGGGGGTGCAGGTTTGGAGTTAGGACACTCACACCACTCTGGGTTGCTAACTAGCACTTCTGTATTACCCAAAGCAGCACTGCCTCGTCCTCCTCATCCCCCTCCTCAGGTCCCTCTGGGCTGAGGGAACCAGGCAGGGGTCGCAGGGGAGGATCAAACCCACCCAACGTCAGCTCAGAGGGGTCGGGTCTGTCTGACCAGCCCTCCGCCCCCACCAACACTGTAGCAGCTTTACCGCGCTGGTGGAGTAAAAGACACTTTATTATCTGCTTACAAAGCGATCCTAGTTATTATCTCTTCCTGTTGGCTAAACAGATGTTATGGTTTATCATATTGGTTTGAGTTGCACAGAAAAGTGATCAGACCTCTTTTAAAACTGGAACATACAGTTAGTTAGCGCTGCAATCAAAATGACTGGCCTGTGTAGCTGCATTTATAATCATGATTCAAGTATTTTTAACTACAAGAAACATTTTGGGAAATACGCTTATTCCCTTTCTTGCCGAGAGTTAGACGACAAGATTGATTCAACTCTCATGTCTGTATGATAAATATGAAGCTACAGCCAGAAGACGTTTAGCTTAGCTTAGCATAAAGACTGGAAATAGGGGGAAACAGCTAGCCTGGCTCTGTCCTAACATAACAAATTAGCCTACCAGCACCTCTGAAGCTCAGTAATGAACACGTTACATCTCGTTTCTTGTCGTTGTGGTTGTGTGCTGGAACTAGGCAGATTTCTTTAGATTTGGACAGAGCCAGGCTAGCTGTTTCCCTCGGTTTCCAGTCTTTATGCTAAGCTAAACGTCTCCTGGCTGTAGCTTCATATTGAACAGACAGACATGAGAGTGGTATCGATCTCACTCTCAGCAAGAGTTCCTTTCAGCTCCTTTTTCAAGACTTTTTAAGGCAGTTTTTAGATTGAGAGAGAAAGAGGATGACAATGAAGAACAATGAGTGATTTTAACCCACAATGCTATTAAATGCTATTAAACTTTTACAACTATTAAACGCTGACTATAAACTTACATGTAGCTCTTTTAATGTTTCCGTGTGCTGTGTTACCTCTGCAGGTGAGGGGGGCTGAGGTGGGGGTTCCTCAGGGTTCTGGTCTCCTTGAAGTCGTTCCCTCAAGCGTGTCACTTCCTGCCGAAGGGCGCTGACTTCCTGCCCCCGCGCCTGAGCACCGGCCTCCAGTTCCACCTTCTGTTCGATCAGTGCTTTCCCCTGGGCCTCCACCACAGAGATTTTATGGCGCAGGTCGTGGTTGATTTTCATGAGGCGAGACTGCTGCTGCTGGAGCTGCACGGACAGACAGACGGAAACAAGGGAGTATGGGTAAATTATAAAAATATGCCCAGAGTACGAGAGAACGAGAATGAGTGAAAACAGCTGTAAAACTCTTTTATGTGGAACTATTTAATCAACCATTTTAAAGCTGCATTTTGTGTATAAACGCCTGTATTCAATCCAATCACAAATACAACTTTTTCATCCTATGGAAGAAGTAATTTATCAAATTCAACTGTATTGTACGTATTCTTGCATTAGTCCCACACTGTGTCCTTTAAAGATCAATGGCATAAATTTGGCTGATAAAACTTGTAAATATCTTCATCAGAAACACAGTTTTGCAAATATGCACATTTGAGAAGCTGGAACCAGAGAACATTTGGCATTTTTGCCTTAAAAAAATGACCAAACGATAGAGTCCTAAAACCCTGAAGTGAGTTAGCATGTTAGCATGTTAGCTCTTCCTGTTCCCTCGTCTGGAAGTCAGTGGGTTTCTTGAACGGGTTTTTGGTTCGATGCCTGAAATAAGGCCTGTGGTTAACACAAGCTGAAGAGATTTTCATGTTTTGTCCTGCAACATAAAATCCGTCAGTAAATACTCCACTGGTGAATTTTGAAGCTTTAACGTGTCTTAAAAAAAAGCGGCTAACTGAGACTACAGAGGCCGTCAGGGACGTTAAACGTCGTCACGCCGAACACAGAAACTCATCTACTCACTCGTCCGCCTTCACAGCCTCGTTGGGTTTATACTGCAAACTGTTCTAACTCAGACTTTCCCAAAGGCTTCTGTAGAAGAGGGAAGCGTTGGAAGCTCAGTGGTGGAGATGTTGAAGTCATGTGACCGCGGTGTAGCTGGTTTATAGCCTAACGTTAGCTTTTTACTTCTGGAGATTGCATTTACGCTTCAAAAATCATAAAAGTGGAGTTCATGTGTGAAGATTGTCTTGCTGAACAAAACGTGTAAGTTTCATAAACTGTTGTTTGCCACAGAGATTATTTTCTGCAATAATCCAAAATCCCACTGGCTTTTTGTGGAGGGAACCAAGGCGATGCTAACTTCCGGGTTGGCCTACAAAAATACGTCATCCCTGCAGCGCTCTATTAGTACCAAAATAGTTGCTGATTAATTGTCTGTCGATCGACTAATCCATTAATAATCCATTAAATAATCATTGCAGCTCCTACATGGAGCCATCTCTGAGGACTGAACATATCAAATTCAAGCTTTAAGTCACAGTCACAGTAAAACATCACAGCCCGCTTACTGCTTCTATGTCCTCGTTTTTCAGTGTGAGCTCGCGGTCCTTGGCTCGAATCTCATCTCTCTGCTTGTCCACGACTTCTTTAAGCTTCTTCATCACCTGCCGCTCTCTCTCCGTCATACCTGGCGACCACAGAGGGGGGGCAGTGAGGGGAGTGAACGCACAAACACACGCAAGCAGCAGTTTAGATTCTTTATAATCTGTTTTTATTGGAAGAGAAAAGTCAATGAGTTGTACAGAGTGAACCCTGTGTGTGTGTGTGTGTGAGTCTAGCAGGTGTGCTCGTACACTGAGGCTGGTCTGTCCACAGTGTGTCCGGGTGACTGTGGCCTCTGTGTGAAACCACGACAGAGCCTCTGATGCAGAGACAAGACTGGCTCGCCGTCAGACACAGAGAAGGCTTCCTTTGTGTGTGTGTGTGTGTGTGTGAATAACAGAGAGAGAGAGACGGAAAGTGAGACACAGCGAGTGTCAGTGAAAGTTTTCTGCAAAACCAGAACACAAACCGCAGGTAGCAAATCATTTAAGTCTTTCTAGCTTCATTTATAACTTAAAGGAACAGTTTGACATTTTGGGAAATGATTTGCTTTCTTGCCGAGAGTTAGATGAGAAGGTTGACACCACTCTCATGTCTGTACGCTAAATATGAAGCTACAGCCAGGAGACAGTTAGCTTAGCTTAGCATAAAGACTCTGCTGGCTGCCTGAAGAAGAAATAGTCCGGCACATAAGCCCCGTAAAACTGCAACTTGTAATCAGTGAGCTTTAGATGTGCTGGTAGGCGGATTTTCTTAACTTCAGACATGGTCAGGCTAGCTATTTCCACCTGTTTTCAGTCTTTATGCTAAGCTAAGCTAAGCTAAGCTAACCGCCTGCTGGCTCTAGCTTCATATTTAACGTCCAGACATGAGAGCGTCAATCTTCTCATCAAACTCCCGGAAAGAAAGCGAATAAGCAGATTAGGGCTACTTGACTAACAATTATTTTCATTATCGATTTATCTGCTGATTATTTTCTCGATATAAAATATCAAACTATCCTTTAACGTCAGCGACAACATCCTGTTTATATTATGTAATATTTTTATAGCATTATTCCCTCAAAAAGCACCAATTTCCAGCCTCCACTGTGGCCCTAATGTAAAATATATTGTTCTAACAAACCTGTAAGAATAATAATAATAATAATAATAATACTACACTTTATTTATACAGCACTTTTCAGAATAAAGTTACAAAGTGCTTTACATGGTTGAACCAGGATGAAAACATTTTTGGAGGCAAATAAAAATAATACAAAACTATAATAAATAAATAATATTATGATTTTCAGCATCTAAAGTAAATGAACCTGTTCTGAGCACGCGTCCTCACCCTCGTGCCTCTGCAGGTCCTCCTCACTCATGGGGTCTTTGATGGACATGTTGGTGAGGAGGCTTTTGTTCTCCTCCTGCAGCTGAGCGATCTGGGAGAGCAGGTCCTGAGCTTCTCCTCTCCACACGTCCTCCACCAGCTCCAGCTCCTGGACTCAGACCACAAAGCACGTACACGTTATTAAACGTTAATGACCACGTCTACTACGTGTGGCCATATTGAGATGACCTCATTTTAGCGAGCAAATTCTCATTGCTGCCTTCAGGATGTTGCTACCTGCAAGTACTTCAGTAATGTTTTGAATGCAGGACTTTTACTTGTAGTGGAGTATTTTCACAGTGTGGTGTTAGTACTATTACTTAAGTAAAGGATGTGAATACTTCTTCCACCACTGTACATTCATGTTCCCCTGAGGATGAAGCACATCATTCCCATCAAACCTTTCAGCGACCCCTCGTGTTCTGTATGGAAACATCAGCATTCGTTTTGTTTCTCCTCTGATTTATTCAGGTTTTTCTTTCTTCTATCTGGTCGGACAAAAAAAGACATTTGGAGACGTCACCTTGGCTCAGGCTGTGAACAATTTATGGATAAAACAAGAAAATAATCAGCAGATTAACTACTAATGAAAATAACCATTAGTTGCAGGTCTAGTATATCTCTCTCTCTATATTTTTTTTTCTACTCTTATTCTAATTATCATTCTTTATTGGACCCTGCTTTTTATCCAGTGTGCATGCATCCTTTTGAGCATGTGACAAATACAACCTTTGAATCAATAAGTACATAAGTACACAGGAGAAAAAACAGCTGATACTTGTAGTTGAGCCCGTCTTGTTCGGCCACCCACACCTAACTTTCCCACGCCGGACTTCTGTGTTTTGCACCGTGTATTTCTGCTGATCGATTTCCATGTGAAAATCACGTCAGCTGACCGAGCCCGTCTCAGTCACAGCAGAAACATCCACTTTATCACACTCATGAGACAGAGTTAATCAGTGAACGGGTGACTGCGTTCACCGTGGCTCAGTCACCGTCACGAGAAACTTAGATGTAAACTTTTTATAGCCCCGGGCAGACTGACTCCGAGCTGTAATCCTGATTTAAAACCACCTTAATATTCCTGCAGTGTGTCTGTGATACAGTGAGATTAAAGTGATCTCATTAGCAGCGGTGGAAAGTAACTGAGTACATTTAAACTACTGTACTTAATACTTCCACTCCACTACATTTATCTGACAGCTTTTCAGATTTTACATTAAAAACTTCTGATAGACTTATTAAATACAACACGTTGTTAAAGATTAAACCAGTGTCTAGTTGTGTCTCCTTGTCGCGTTGAGAGGGGAAACTTGAGGCGTTTCCCCTCTAAACTTCTCACCTGGTTTTATTTCAATAACAGTTCGAGGCCCAAAGACGGAAAATGGATCTAATATTCAATAAAATAGGAAATATTAGAGAAAAGTCCAAACAATGAATTGAATTGTTTATAAAGTAGTTAAAACTACCTCCATCTCAGTCACAGGGGACATTTTTGTGCAGAAGGAGTACTTTCACTTTATGTACCTTCTATACTTTTACTTAATTATTACATTGTTGTACTTTTACTTATTTTGAGTACTTCTCAGGGGTTATAGTAGTTTTATCACCTACTATATAAAGTCACTACATTATGTTTATAGCACTCAACACAACTTTCTTACTGTATTTATTCTGTTACTTTTAAGCTCTTATGGCACGAAATTAATCTGTATTGTTTTAGTCAATATAGTCCATTTGCGGGCTTATTAGTTGGTTTTTGTAAAAGGTTTCATGCAGTTCAGACTGTGTAATGTTGAATCCTTGTCATTATTTGATGACTAATTGGAAACAATCACACTTTTATACACATTTAACAGGAGTGTGAGAGGAGCAACAACTTCCTGCTGACTCAGGGACACATTTTCCATCATCTGCAGCAACAAACAGGAACTATCCGACTAGTTTACTCAAGTACTGTACTTGAGTACCGTATTTCCATTTCATGATACTTCTACTCCGCTAGATTTATCTGACAGCTTTAGTTACTTTACAAATCTAGATTTTACCTGCAAAACATGAAGAACCTCAAACGATTAGTAGATTAATCAATGAATTGATTAGTCAAGTTAAGTCATTTCTCGTGCAAAATGGCCTGAAACATTTCATGATTGTGTCTTAAATTACAGTACACATATAATCAGTTTGATGAGTTCTGAATACTTCTTCTTCCACCCAAAATATCATCAACAAATACAGTATGATGTATTATTATAATCATATTATAAGAAGTATTCAGATCCTTTACTTAAGTAAAAGCAGCAATAACAGACTGTGAAAATACTCCATTACAAGTAAAAGTCCTGCATTGAAAACATCACTTAAGTACAAGTAATATTATCAGCAAAAAGTACTCAGAATATTGAAGAATGACTCCTGTTCTTCTTCCATCACTGCCGTTTATTTGTTTTCTAACAGACAAACAACTTGTCAACGATAAAATGTAATCTCCATCTGTAATCAGAGTAATATTGATTGATCAGGCCTGTCGGTGTGCAGTGTGAGACCTTTCTGTGCTTCTTCTCCTTCTCCAGCCGGTCTAACCGCTCCAGCCTCAGCTTGTCCAGCTCCAGCCGCAGCTCCTCGGTCTCCGGGCCGATGCTGTTGCGGCTCACCATCACCTCCAGGATCTCCAGCACCCGCACCACCTTGGGCATCAGCCGGGACAGAGCCTCGCAGCCGTACTGGTCTATGATCCGCTCGAACTCCTGGCCCACCACCGCGGCGATGTCATACACGTCCATCACCGTGAGGTCGGCCACATTTTTCTCCAGGGCCGAGCCGGAGTCCTCCATGTCGGGATACTTGTGGCCCTCCCCGGTTTCCTATTATGTTTCCTCCGAAACGGCAAACTTCCTTCCCCTGGAACAACAATTCTGCTAAGTTAGCTAAACTATACCGCTTTATCGTCAAAACCTACAATCAAATACACCGTAAAATACCATAAAACAGCGGAACTATCGCGTATCCATCACTAACGGCTGAGTCCGGGCTTTAGTTTGATTTGTTTGGGATAAATATCGGCTGTGGCCCGTCGCTGTCCGGTCCGCGCCGTCCCTCCTGTTAGCTAGTGGCCGTCGTCAAGGCCGCCATGTTAACACTTAGCACTTCCGGCTACGCGTTTCAAAATAAAAGCAGCAATGACGAATGTGTCGCAACAATTTCAAGATTAAAAGGTTTTATTTGTAACCAGTGATGAAAAGTAACTAAATACTTTTACTCAAGTACTGTACTTACACCCAATTGTATTATTCTTATAATTATTTGAGTTATTACATTATTTAACTAATATTTATCACAGAACTCTTTGCGCTCCAAACCAAACCAGAAAAACAAAAATAAAATGTTTTTGTTTTTTTTTATTATTTTGATTTTTAAAGTCCACCTTCATTCAAACATGTGTTTTGCTTATTGTCACTGTGCAGAATGATGTATGTGCAGATCAACTTTTCATGAGCTATGAATAACAGCCCTATATACAGACAATCAGTAGGTTTTTTTATGTTTTTATTTCTCAACACAGAAAATCTTAACTGATAATTCAAAATTACCAAATTTACAGATACATTAGTTTTTACTTGACAACGACTCTGCACATGCACTGCCATAAATGAAATTTGGGCGGGGAAATAATAAGACCTTTATGTATTTATTTATTCATCAGTCTAATAGTCCAAAACATACTGGAATCAGCTTATAAAATAAACTCCCCCGTTAACTAAAACCCACAAATCCCCATAAAAAAATACACAGGAAATGACCTTAGTGTCCTCAATGGTAGGCCTAGAATAAAAAACATAATAATTTTAGTTTACATTGCACACTTATCATAGTGTACATTCCTAAATAAAGTTGAGGCCAGGTGGTTTTCTTCCAGCATAGGAGCTGTTAGTGCCTAACAGTCTACAGATTAGTGTTTGGACTGGAGACATCTGCTCTCTGGAGATTAGTATACCTTACGAATCAACTTGTGTTATACTTTTATTTTGGTGGTAGTGATATTTATTTCCGGTGTTTTTCTGTCTCGCCTGCTTCTAACTTGACGCAGCTCCACTTTGGTCCCTACGGGAATCTCCAGTGGCTCCTTCCATAGTGGTGAGATTGCAGTTTGTACTGCGCATGACAGAAATAACAGACAGATGAGGTCGCTGTGGGAATAAATAACAATAAAAATAATAATAAGACAAATGTAGTGGAGTAAAAAGTGCAATATTTGCCTCTGAGGTGTGGTGGAGTAGAAGTATATAGTTATATAAGTACCTCAAAATTGTATTTAAGTAAATGTTTTGAGTAAATGCACTTAGTTACATCTCACCGCTGCAAACTGACACGTTCTTCTACCACTGGGCCATGACTGACTTAACTTCAGAACAAACTAATCTTTATGATCATCTTTAGCATCATTTATGCACAAGACAAATAAAAGCAGGCAAAGAACAAAAGCCCGAAGGAGCCACGAGGAAGATGAGAGCGTGCTGTGGTCTTTATTTGTCAAAACATAAATAAACCAGAAAAAAAACAATATTAAAATCCATGTTGGGGCTGAAAACAATTACAAGCTGAAGAGAAATCCATAAATCTGGCATGTTTCTTGATTTAACAGGGTCTCTGTATCATCTGCAGAGTCTAATCTGTGCCGTGTCACAGCTAAAATCTAATTTTTAACAATTCATTAAAAAGTTTTCATTACAAGGGAGCTAAAGGGGGCTGATAATCACTTAATGATGAGTGATGCGGCTTTAGCTCCTGGATCCACAACAGATCCCTTCCACAGTCTGGGAACCTTCTGCTGCACCAAAGAAGGCTTAAAACTATACGATACATTGACAATTCTGTAAACACGGTTCACTTCATCAGTCTGCATCTCACAGCCCTCCACCCTGTCTCAGAGCTCACTGAGCTCATGATTCAAATGGTGTGGACAGCGGGACAAAGGATAAATCAAAGAAGGATCACTGAAACATCCCGCTATAATCAGATTTTATGATATTTAATAAATCAGTTCGGCAGCAATCAGTATCATAATATAGGCTTTAGTATGATTACAAAAATAAGTTGGATTTATTCCATTGAGCTTCAATTTGCACGTTTAACTGACATAAAACATGTTAAAGGACATTTATACTTCCAGTAAAATCTCTCTAAAGGCTTCAAGATTCTCCTGATCCAGTTTCTCCTCGTTTGAACTGTAATTAAAAAAGAAAAAAAGACTCAAGATGTGTACATCATCTACTCAAATGATCCTCTTATTAATCGCACGATGAATGTTATCCAGCTCTAGCAGACGGGGTTTCAGCACTTACCGCGTTCTTCAGCAAGTTTCCAGATTTGGTAAAGATATTGTGTTTCCTCGAGGCCGGTTTGGTGGTCTCAGCGTTGTTCTGTGGGGTCTTCTGGGGCAGAGACGGTGACTGAGGCCGGGAGAGGCTGGATGTGTGTGATGAGGGCTGCGGCAGTGAGTGAGACTGAGGTTTTAAGTAACTTTGGGTTGGATTTGGTGTGTAGGGCTGAGGTGGGATGTAAGTCTGGGAGGGGGTGTAGGTTTGAGGAGGTGTGAAGGTTTGAGGAGGTGTGAAGGTTTGAGGAGGGGTGTAGGTCTGAGGAGGTGTGAAGGTCTGAGGAGGGGTGTAGGTCTGAGGAGGTGTGAAGGTCTGAGGAGGTGTGTAGGTCTGAGGAGGGGTGTAGGTCTGAGGAGGGGTGTAGGACTGGGCTTGTGAGTAGGTGTGTGTTGGTGTGTAAGACTGAGGCAGTGTTTGAGCCGGTGCGAAGGGATTGTTTTGTGCGAAGGTCTGAGTGTTTAGGTACGGCTGTGTCTGTGAAAAAGACGGAGACTCTGGCGTGGATTCCAGCAGAGTAGGTGGTGGCGGTGGCGGGAAGCTATCGGCTCCGTCCTCGGCGTCAGCGGTCCCGAGCTCGTAGTGCCTCTTCCTCAGCTCCCCCAGGCGGACTCGCTCCTGCTCCAGCTGGCTCTCCAGCTGCAGCACCTTCACCTGAGAGACCCAGAGAGAACAACATCGTCAGCTACTTGCAATCGACAGAAAACACACAAAACAAGACGATAAATGTCGGGACGTGGCAGCCTCACCTGAGCTTCCATTTCCTCTGTTTTCAGTTTGATCAGAGACATGCCAGAGAAGTCCATCACACCTGTAACGACATCACAGAGGTAAAGCTGCCGCGGCGTGGCTCTATGAATGGCAGTGTTGGTCGCTCCACCACTGTGGTCCAGACTCACCTTGGTCAGAGATCTGCTGCTTCCCGTGTTTGGTGGAGGTGACGACCACAGCAGCCATGTCATTCACATGGCGCGAGGCCTGCGTCAGGGTGTGCAGCTTCTTGTTGTTGCGGTCGGCCTTCACCTGAAACGATTGTGAATCACAGCTTGTAAGAATTTAAGAGGAGTTAATGACGCACCGCACGGGTGGCTGGTCAGATACAGTAACCAAAGAAACCCCGTGGAGTCACTGTTTGCCCACATTTTAAGATTAACATCTGAGATTTCTGTTCTCCATAACAATGGAAGTGAATGGAAATTCGTTTGTGGTGCTCACAGCACTCAAACATGTTGTATAAAGAATTCAGCAGCAACACAAACTATGTCCCTGTTACTCTGGATAATCTTTATTTTTGTTTGTTTTAAATCAAACTACTTTGTAAAAAGAAATAGTCCCATTAAAAATTGTATGTTCTGTCAACCTCCAACCACAGTAAATGTGAAAATATGTATTGTTGTAATTTGGGCCTGAGGTGGAGCTGGTTTTAACTGCTCAACATACAGTTAGGTATTTTAGTTGAGTGGGTCTCAACCCTGGGGGCTCCTGCTAAATGGTACAAGATAAATCTGAGGGGTCGTGAGATGTTTAACTGAGACAGGAGAGAAGGAAAAAAAACACAAGTTCTTCTACACAAATGTGTATTAATGTTTTTGGGACTTTTCTCTAATTTGTACCTTTTGTGAAATATTGGATAATGTTACCGCTTTGAGACTCGAATGGTGGAACTGCTAACAACTCATAGACATCTGAAACGTGTCAAGGGGCCCCAACACTGTTTTTTATATAAAGGGCCACAAGCCATTATCATCATATCATGTTTTCTAAAAACTAACCTGTAATCAGAGCTCTCAAATAAATGCAGTGGAGTAAAAAGTACAATATTTCTCTCTGAAATGTAGTATAAAGTCCCATGAAATGTAAAGTACAAGTACAGTACTTGAGTAAATTACTTTCCACCACTGCCTAAATGTGCATCATGTCACCCTGATGCTTGTGGGCGTGGAGATAAGTACATTTGCGCTCATAAAAACATCATTCCTCAGCACCATTTGTGGTGTAAAAACACCACTAAATTCCTTTATAGTGATCAGACGGCTTCACAAAGCAACAGGAGGATGTTTTGACTCGAGTTTGTACCTTTGAGGCAGCAACTAGCTGGGCAGTGCTCGCAGCGATCTCATGAGAACAGGCGATGAGCTCCTCGTATGTACCGTTTTCTCCCACCACGCGATCGGCTGAGTCTCTGAGAGGAACACGCAGGTACAAGTTCATTATATAGTTTGATATTCAGGATATTCAGCTATCGTATAACAAATATTGTATTTGTTTATATTGATGTTAGGATACTTACAGCAGCTGTGTGGCGCCCCAGCCCACAGCTTTGGAGGCAGAGATGAGTCCTTCTGTCCAGCGAGAGTTTTTGGCATAAAAGTCTGTAACAGACGCTGCCCCCTGTGGGAAGAACAAATACCAACGTGTCACTTAACTGTGGCTCCTGCAGTGTTAATCACAGTTCAATTTAAGAGTTTTTAATACCACACAGAATGCAATTTATTACATTTTCATATATACATTTTAATACATACCAGTCACAGAATGACAGAAAACCAGTAGGGACAATAAGACCTACAATTATTTATTAAGTACATACATTTATTGACATTTTGTCAGTGCTTTCCATCAAAAACAATTCCTAGTGATATAAATAAATATATAACATATATAAATATATAATTAATCAATTAAAGTGACCCAGATCCCAGATACAGCTGTTTGCTTTAATTGCAATAAACCTTTGTTTTGCAAATTATAGTCCTTGTAACATATTCCCATCTGCCATCTGGATTTTGGCAGTCGGACAGTAAGAGGACACAGTTTAATGGTCTTTTAGTGAATTAATCAAACTGAAACTGTAAAAGTGACAGAGACATGTCCCCACTGTTGTAAATGTCTCACTTTTTTCCTCCTAAATTGGCTCTTAAGTGTAATTATTAAAAGTTAGATTAATACGGACCTGGGAGAAGATCTGAAACTGTCTTGTAATTTAAACTTTAGGTGATACCGTGTCACGCCAACTCACCCTGCCTCCTTCCACAATGTCCTTTTGCAGGTCAGTAGACGCCATCACCAGCATGTGAACAGCCTGGAGACAAAGGAGCAGAGAAGAAGAAACACTGAGTGAAAATGAATCATGAGTTCACAGAAATGTATTTGAAAGTAGACAAACTTCAATACCTTCATCAGGTCAGAACAGGATCCCAGGATACTGTGATGAAACACAGATAGCAGATAAGAAAGTGACGGCGAAAAGCTTAAAAAATGAACAATTTAAGGACGACACAGTATTCGTCTTACTTCTGGTTGACCTCTAGCTTAATGCCACTAGTTTCTCTCTTTGCCTGATTCAGTATCTCCTGAGGAACACAAATTTAAACAGACATGTTAAGCATCACCAGGTGTCTGTGTGATCCAGATGTTTATCTGTCATGATGTGTGTGTGTGTGTGTGTGTGTCCTTACGTCCATTCGCAGCACAGCCTCTTCAATGGCAGTTGATGTAGCAATCATCTCTTTATCAACCATGTATCCCAGCTCTTCTTTCAGCACATCCTGCCCTTTCGGACGCAAATCCTAAACATGAATCGCACAAATAAAAAGTTAATCAGAGTTACAGCACGGAAAACTGCAAAAAAGTGTTTGTAACAGGTAAAAAATGTATGTATTTTAATTTAAAAAAAAGAAAATACAAACAGAAACAGATGTGAAAAAGATGAGATATGATAAAAACGATAATAATGACGTTCCCATCAGCCTCAGCTGTACTTTCTTTGCTAATTAGCACATGTTAGCATGCTAACATGCTACACTAAGTTGGTGAACATGGTAAACATTATACCTGTTAAACATCAGCATGTTAGCATTTAGCTCACAGAGCTGCTAGCGTGGCTGTGGACTCTTAGTCTTGTTACTCTGATAAAGATAAAATCGGTCTCACCCGTCCCAAAGCGAGGATGCGTTGAACAGTGTAGCGTACTGCGGAGGGATCTGCTCTCTGTAAAGTGGCCTGAAGCTTGAGATCCTTCAAGTACTGAAGGCAGTGATTGGCACAGTCCCGACAGCTGTCAGTTAAACCTGCACGAGACAGAGAAACAGCAGGGAGCGTTTACCGTTTGTGCATAATGTGTTTAGTGTATCTAACAGTTACAGTGTGAACGTGTGTCTCTTACAGTCAGCCTGGTCGGTGGGAGCGGAGTGAGACGTTGCTGCTCCGTTGACAATCGTGTCAGCAGCGAGGTGGGAGAACTGTGTGACCGCTCTCAACAAACCACTGGCATCTAAACAGAACAGAGGAGCATTAGATACACTCATCGTCGAAGGTAAACACACTCAACACACACACGACTCACTCACCATTCCTGTTTCCCAGGTAGACCAAGTGGCTCTGCTGCATTTTGTCTATAGAACTCAGAGTGATTTCAGCTCGATTCATCAAATAATCTGAAAAACAGAAAGAGAACTGGTGAGAGAAAAAGCCAAATTACAATACCACCAGTGGGCGTCACAGAATCAACCGGGACTGAAATCTTAAGGATTATAACTTTTAAAATATTTTCATCTGTTGTATTTTTTTTGCGATGCTTGGATTGCTTGGTCTCTGGAATTGGTTGTTGTTGCTTTGATATGCAGGCTTGTTGTTTCTTATGTGAAAAACCTGATGAAGGTTGCTTAACTGAAATGTTGCTATTCAATAATGTTAGCATAAGTGTTGACAGTGTGCAGGAGCTGAATTTAAAGACCTCAACCTGGACTTTGGGAACTTGTAATGGGCATTTTTCACTATTTTTTTGACATTTTATTGACGATTATTGAAAAAATAATTGAAATGATTAAGTAAATTCAGTGTAAGAGGGTGATTTATTTGACGGGGAAGAAATGAAAGAGGTTTTACCAGGTGAGCTGATGCAGCAGACATGAATGGGGTCGTCCAGTTTGGCCACAGCATCCAGTATGATGCCTTCGGCCTCCACCACAGCACATTGCAGCAGACAGAACTGCTCCTCCTGCAGCTTCTTTGCCAGCTCCCCTTCACGACAGGCCTGATTTAAACACACACAAACCAATCAGTAACTAACCACTATGAAATCCACAACAGCTTCACCGTGCGGTTGTAAACGCAGCACAGCACCTGTTGCTGTAGCTGACTGTGTAGGCTTCCTAGCTCCATGCTGCTCCTCTGCCTCTCCTGCTCCAGGGAGCTCTGGTGGAGCTGAGCCTGCTGTCGGAGGGAGTTCAGCTCGGCGTCCTTCTCCCTCACCGAGCGCAGCAACACCTCCCTCTCCGCTTGCAGCCCTGCCAATGAACTGCTCAGCTGGGTGCCACTCTGAGGATCAAAACACGAATCAATGTGTGTTTTTTTCTCGAGAGGACTTGTAGACGATGTGAGAAAAGCTACTAGAAGTATTCCTACCATTTCTTTGCTTTGCAGGGCGCTGTTTGCACGTGTCAGCTCTGCTCGTGTCGAGTCCAGCTCTCGTCTCAGCCTGTCGATCTCTAACTTCTGCTCTGCATTGATGGCGAGCTATGGAAAGGCAAGGCACATTTATCTGTATAGCACCTTTCAACAACAAGGCAATTCGAAGTGCTTTACATAAGACATAAAAAGGTATTAAGAGCAGATCCCACTGACATGCGTGTGTCACTTTATTTGGGTGATCTGCCAGAAGGAATAACAGGAAAATATTTACTGCAGCAGCAAAAAACACATCAGATAACTGGAGATTCATGAGGTGGAAAGACTGACTTTCCTACTAAGATTGAGAAATTATTTGTACTTTGCGAGACGGACAAAGTGGAAAGTATATTTGTTGGAATAAGGAACGTGGCGGGTGGTTTGACCCGCTCATCCTCTCTGCTTAAAATCTCATTTATCTCCCTTTTGCTGTTTGCTTTACCAATCATCAAAGATTATATGCAAATTATGTAGAGCTGCATAAAGACTATAATCCATAGTGTTTGTGATGTGTGCTGTTGCTGTTCTGTGCTATTGTTTTTGACATAAAAAAGATCTAATAAAATCTAAGTGTCAAAAAATAAGTATTAAGACAACATAAAAAAGAAACACGAGATAGCGTAAAAATACACATAAATAGGGTCTAAAGAGAATAAAAGGCTAAATAAGAGGCTAAAATTTAATTAAAGCACATAAACATGAAAATGAAAGTTACGGCACAGCTACCGGGCTGTGAGAAATATGAATAAATCATTTTTATTTCATTTAAAAGTGCCTTGGTAAACAGCAAAGTCTTCTGAGAGTTTGTCCCAGACATAAACAGAGCATAAAAACTGAACGCTGCTTCTCCATGCTTAGTTTTGACTCTGGGGACAGCAGGCAGACCGGTCCCACACAATCTGAGAGCTTCAGTAGTAAAAGTAGTGCTGCACCCTGCTGACTGCGTGCTGATGATTTAAGACATTCACGATAGCCCTCAGAGTGGCTCTATGTGCATATTTCCCTTTATATGGTGCAGAAAGTTGCTCTACCTGCTGCTGTAGCTGAGCTCTCAGAGCCTCCAGCTCTCGGTTGATCCGGTCTCTCTCCAGGTCCAGGGAGCCCTGCTGCTGCTGGGCCTGTTGTCTCAGAGAGGAAAGCTCGGCGTCTTTCTCTCTGGCAGAGCGCAGCAGCACGTCCCGCTCCGCCTGCAGAGCTGCCAGGCTGCTGCTTGCCTGAGAGCCCTCCTGAGGAAACAGAAACGCAAACATGCATTCGTTGGATGAAGGAGTATGTTGGTCCTGTTCTGTTTGTGATTAGGACAGTGGTGGAATGTAACTAAGTACATTTACTCAAGTAATTCGAGGTACTTATACTTTACTTGAGTATTTCCATTTTATGAAACTTTATACTTCTACTCTGCTACATCTCAGAGGGAAATACTGTACTTTTTACTTTTACATTTGTCTGACAGCTTTAGTTACTTTTCAGATTACAACTTTGAATGTTTGTGATAAAGTGAAGGATGAAGTGTTCCTTTATGTGTTGAGAAAATCCTCCTCCTTCTTCAGCTAAATGTAGAGTGATTCGATTCAGCAAAGTGATTCGTGATTTCCACCTCTAATACTGAGCCACGGTATCTTAATGCTTGGTACGCTAATAAAAGTCTGTTCGGTCTTACCATCTCTTTATTGTCCAGAGCACTGCGAAGGAGAGCCAGCTCTGCTCTTTGCTCCAGTAGTTCTTTGTTCAGGCGCTGAACCTCCTGCTGCTGATCCATCTGATCGGGAGAGGAGACACGCAGTCAATATTCACCACCGTCTTTGTCTATCAGCACAAACATTTTATTACTGGTTGTAAAAGACAATATCAGGAGGTTTAATTAGCCGCACTGTGTCGATGAGGTCTCACCATGTTTCTTTTCTCCTGTCGCAGAATTTCAAGCTCATTTTCCATCTGCTGTTTGGCTCTCAGCAAATCGTCTTGGCCTTGTTTTGCACCAGACAGCAACTTCACTGTGTCTGCATTCTGCACAAACACACAGACACAAATTCAGAGTAACTAAAAATCTCAGTTTACGGAACAGTTTGACATTTTGAGAAATACACTTATTCGCTTTCTTGCAGAGAGTTAGATAAGAAGATTGATGCCACTCTCATGTCTGTACGGTAAATATGAAGCTGCAGCCAGCAGCTGGTTAGCTTAGCTTAGCATAAAGACTGGAAACGGGGAAACTGCTAGCCTGGCTCTGTCCAAAGGTAAAAAACGTGTAAAAACGGCAAATTATGTGCCGAACTTTTTTGGCCAGGTGCAGTGACTTCCTGGAGTCTTTGGACAGAGCCGGCTAGCTGTTTCCACCTACTTCCAGTCTCTGTGCTAAGCTAAGCTAACCGACTGCTGGCTGTAGCGTCATATTTACTGTACAGATAAGAGAGTGGTATCGATCTTCTCATCTAACTCTCGGCAAGAAAGTGAAGAAGCGTGTTTCCAAAATGTCAAACTTTTCCTTTAAGAGTGTGAATAAAACAACAATGACCGTGCAGCTCACCTTCTTCATTAAGTCAGCATGGCTGGTGATCAGCTCTGCGTGTCTCTCTTTGAGTTGGGTGAAACGAAGCTCTGCTGCCTGAGCTCTAGCTGTGTAGAGACGATGGGATAAAGAGGACTCAGTATCTCAGTAACATTCAGCTACATTCGTTTGGCTGTTTCACACCTGGACACAAATCTGAATACTCACTGTCGGCCTCCTTTAATCCGATCTGAGCCCCGACACTGGCGACATTAGCGCACCGCAAAGCCTCCACTTCCATCCGCAGGTGTTCCTTTTCCACCATAGCCATCTGTTTGTGGGTGCGCTGCTCCTCGACCTCAGCTTCCAGACGATTCACTTGAGCCTTTAATTCAGTTACACACCTCTGAGCCTGAGGAAAGGAGGAACAAAGGGGGTATGTTTCACCTTTATTGAATAGTTTACACCGGAAATGTGAAGTAAGCAACCGGAAATCGTACCCAAGACGTCACACAGCTACATGATGACATGTGGTACAGTATGTGTCCAACGTACCTCAGTCTTGATGAGATGTAGCTCTGGTTTCAGCACCTCTAGCTCTCTCTTCAGACTGTTATTCTCCGTTTCCCTCTGCTCGAGAGAAGCATCAGGTGCTCCCATTTGGTTGAGCAAATAGTACTGCCATGAAAAAATACTTAAATGTTAGCCGTGATACCAGAAAAAGAGATGGGAAAACATTATTTATCCTTGGACTTGCATGTAAGCCAGGAAGCTTTTTGAAACAAAAATCTTGGATGATTTAAGGAATGTTACATGAAAGGTTCAGCTGTTATGATCATCATAAGGAGCAGCATTTGGTTAATGAAAGAAACTTCCATAGAGTACCATACAGCTATGGTACTTGTACCCCCCAAAGTGTACTGTAATTACGCCCCAGATGTAAGCGTACCTGCGGCATCTGTGGCGCTTCCCTAAACTCTGGTTGCGGCTCCGCTTCCTCCTCCTCGTGACGTTCCTCATTAGGCATCACCACCACTGCCTTTTTATATTCACCCAAGGCGGCGGCGCGGAGGAAGTTTGGAGGAGCCTGTGGAGGTTGTAATGAACAAAATGCACGTGCATGATGGGAAAACCACACAAAACAAATGTACGTACATGTGGAAACATTTTTGGAAACTCACAACTGGTTATACTTACATCTGGGAGATCTGGGATCTGGATGACACTTTTAAAGAACTCCATTTCTCTGGCTCTGTCAAAGAACTGTGTGAGGCTGCAAAAGAAAACACAGCTGTCACTGACAGAACCCATGAGAAATATAAACGCATGCTTTTGCCTAATGATACTGATAACCTACCTGTTAAATAGATCACGGAACCGCTCTCGATGTCCAAGAAGAACATCTGGAGAAATGCCTATAAACCGGAGGATATGATAGATTTAAGGCTTGATCTAACACAGTAAGGTTTGACTGAATAAAAAACATATTTCTGCATCACTCACGGCTGTGAAGTTTGAACATCAACAGGACAGAGAAGTGGTAGAGAAAGCTGCAGTCCAGTATGAGCGGTATCAGAGGAGTCAGCCTGCACTGTCCAGCTGGAGTCGTAGATTTGGCCCCATTGGCATCCAGCTGACGCAGAACTTTAGACAAGAAAACGCAACATCAAAGCCAAAATAAAGGATAAGTTTGGAGATATTCTATATTTTGCTCATTGTCAACTAATCCCATGAAGTCCCATAACAAGTAATGTGTGTGTCAAAGCCTGATATCTTCTTCCTCTGTGCCATTGAGCTCCATTGTTGTTCAAAAACTATTAAATACTCACTAGAGCACCAAATGTGGATTAATCCACCACTGAAAGTAGTCCCCAATAAACGCACTATTTCCTCCTGTTTGAGTGACATTTGCTAAAAACTACAGTGAGCTGCTATTTTGGTTACCTCCCTGTGGACTCACCTGTCTCAGACATCTTAAGTCCAGCATCCAGGTAATCCAACAGTTCCTGCGTCATATCTAACCTACAATACAATAAAACCACGTTCATGAAGCACATTTAACTGCATATTTAATGAGAAACACTGTATTCATGTGGCAGCTGCTTAACAACGAGAGCACATAGTTTTGGGTAGAAAACTTACACTTTGTTCATGTCATTTCCTGCTTCCCTGTCCAAAGTCTCATCACTGGCCTCCAGGTTGCCTGGGATCACCTTGTGCTGCGGAGGATCAAATGGTTTTATCTTTCTGAATTTGTCACGTATCATTATATAAACCATAAAACAAATATTTATGTGTTACCTTTGCATGAAAATCCATTTTGAGGCAGAGGAATTTGGCAGACAAGGCGACAATGTGGCCATATCGATCATGCAGGTTTCCCTAGAGAAACAATTAAAAGATATAAGTTGTCATCCATTTATTTATTTGTTTATTTATTTGTACAACACAAATTTAGAGCAAAATTCTAACAGGTTAAAACACAAAGAAAGAATAACACACTAACAACAGACTAGCTAACAGTTTGTAAAGTAGTTAAAACTAAATGTACAAAGCAGTTAAAACTAGCTAACTGTATACAAAGCAGTTAAAACTAGTTAACTGTATATAAACTAGTTAAAACTAGCTAACTGTATATAAAGCAGT